>OMOT01020568.1:0-19061 GCA_900312575.1 Acanthochaenus luetkenii | reverse complement strand
CAACTTTTTTTTACATTCTATTCTAGAAACACTTTAAAACCCATATGTTGTTTTGCAGAGGGCACTGCCACCTTCATCGCCAAAGTCGGAGGTGATCCCATTCCCAGTGTGAAATGGATGAAGGGCAAATGGAGGCAGATCACTCATGGTGGTCGTATCTCCATTGAACAGAAGGGCCAGGAGGCCAAACTGGAGATCAGAGAAGTGACGAAATCGGACTCTGGACAGTACAGATGTGTTGCCTCCAACAAACACGGAGAGATTGAATGTAGCACTGATATGCATGTTGATGAAAGAAAAGATGCTGCAGTGTTGGAGGGAGACCTCAGAGCTAAACTGAAGAAGTGAGTTAATATGCTTTGGATATGTTTTATATTTCATGCAATGCTCACTCTGATGTTTTGACACGTGTTCTGTGAACATTTTCAATGTGTCTTCTGTTTGTTCTTCATGCAAAAAGCCTTTTAGGTGTAATATTCTTGTGTCCATCTGCTTCGTTATATTTAGCACTAAGACCATTTTAAGATGCATGTCTCCTATGGCCTCTCTTTAGGACCCCATCCAAGCAGAAGAGTCCACAGGAAGAGAAGGACATTGATATTGTTGAGTTGTTGAGGAACGTGGACCCCAAAGAGTATGAGAAATATGCCCGAATGTACGGCATCACCGACTACAGAGGCCTGCTGCAGGCCATCGAGCAGCTCAAGAGGGAGAAAGCTGAAGAAAGTGGAAGACCGGTAAGCCTTTCTGGAAGTAGCTCGTCTGTTGTGTGAATTAGTGTTCTGTAAATGTAATGTTGAACATTGTGGAGTTGTGTTTTTGTTGGTGTGCCACAGGAAGTGGAGCGTGGTGACAGAGAGTCTGATGAGGACATGGCCAAACTGGTGGCTGACCTGCAGAAGAGAATGGAGCGCACAGAGGTTTGTACCTGCATACTGTCTACTGTATACTATAAACATGCAAAGTCTAATTACTGTGACAGCCATGTTTTCTACGTATCAGTTGAATGATTGGTTGATTGATTTGAACATTTACATTTTAGTAGTTTTATCCAAGAGGCTTGTTTGTGTTAATCGTATCCAGAATGACCACAGTGCAACAGTATTAAGCTTCACTTCCTAGATTGCCAACGTTAAAATCAGTCATTAGAAAATTACTTTACTGCCACAGTTGAAGTATCCATGGATAGCACAAGAAAGTCTAGGATCTAATAGTTGTCAGTTAAGGTTCATGCTAAGAATACCCTCTCATTGTTCCTGTAGCCTGTAACTGTGGTGAAGGACATCTCCAACCAGTCTACCTTTACCAACAAGGAGGCTGTTTTTGAGTGTGAGATCAAGATCAACTACCCAGAGATCACCCTGTCCTGGTACAAGGGCACCCAGAAACTGGACAACACTGATAAGTATGATATCAGCATCAGCGGCGACCGCCACCTGCTGAAGATCAAGGACTGCCAGTCCAGAGACCAGGGCAACTACCGTGTGGTCTGTGGGCCTCACATCTCCAGCGCCAAGCTCACTGTCATGGGTCAGTACCAATAGAACTATAGATACACTGCACTGCTACACTACCTACAATTTCCATTGGTACTGTATTTCACTGAACAGAAATCAGCCTTTCAGGAATTTAAAAAAAACTGGTTGCCTTATTCCAAGGGTCATGATACATGTTACACATGGGGACAATATTAGCTTTCAGTTACAATGATAAAGACAAACTTGATAGGTATTTGCTGCACATGGGCAACAATTGGTAATATTTGGCATGGATATGATGAGGTTATTTGTCAGATTATTGGTTATGTCACGGATTCCTTATATTGAACAGAGAATGCTATTGATACAACATTTTAAATGGCATCTGTTTTTTTATGGTTTATGGTTTCCTATGTTTGCATTATATTTAGCTACTGTTGAAAACAGTACACATCTACTGTAGTTGCCATTCAAAGTAGTGTTCAGTCCTATGGATTAACAGATGTCCCCTTTTGTTTTTTATGTCTTTCAGAAGTGGAGGTTGAGAAGCATCTGCAGGACACATCGGGTAAGGAAGGCCAGCCGTGCACTCTGTCTTGTCAGTTGTCCGTCCCTAACATACAGACGCAGTGGTTTAAAAATGGCAAGCAGTTAGAGATGAAGGGCAGGTACACGTCTGAGGTGAAACACAAGGTTCAGAAGCTTCTGATTAGAGACCTGAAGCCTGAAGACCAGGGGCGATACACCTGCAGATATGAGAACCTGGAATCCTCTGCAGAGCTCTGGGTGGAAGGTTTGTACATTGGAATGCATCCTAGAACCTTTTAGAAGTGGTCAATGTTCTGCCCTTTTACTAACCTCTTTTGAATACCATCAAACTGTGAGACTAATGTTGAAGATTTAATTTTGTCCTCTTTTTTTCACTCGCTCTTTCTTCCTGGATTTGTCTGGCTCTGTCTTAACCCTCTTTATGCTTTTCCTTTACTGGGTGATCTTGCAAACTTTCCACCATCATCACATTCTTTGTCTTCTTACATCCGTCTTGACTCCATCAACCCAAAACCAGCCATCATAACCGTCATGAACTCACTGTGAACACATTCCTTTCTAACCTTGCCACTCATGTTTTGTAAATGAAAACTACATTTGAATATTTTCATACATTTGAGTTGCAATGACAACACATTTACCATTCACATGTTTATCTGTTTTAGCTGAACAAATTCATTTCACCAAACGCATCCACAACATCGAAGTCAACGAGCGGCAGTCGGCCACCTTTGAATGTGAAGTTTCCTTCGACAATGCTATCGTGTCGTGGTACAAAGACACATGGGAACTGAAAGAGTGCCCTAAGTACAACTTCAGAAGTGAGGGCCGAAGACATTTCATGGTTATCAGAAACGTGACCACTGAAGATGAAGGTGTGTAGAGCGCCATCGAACCCCAGTGTCATCCCCAAAACCTTTTCCTTTGGATTTTCCCATCAGTGTTTTTGTGACTGAGTGTTAAAACGTCTTCATTACTAATCCCATATAGGCGTGTACTCAGTGATTGTGAGGTTGGAGCCCAGAGGAGAGGCTAAGAGCACAGCTGAGCTTTATTTGTCTGGCAAAGGTACAGTTCCTAGTCAGGCTGCACCTTTCATGCCTCTGTTTCGTTTGTCTATTTTGTGTTTAATACAATATTCTCTCTTCCCCTTTTCACAGAAATTGAATTAGCAATGGTACCCTTTGGTAAGTATTTTCTAGCCCATCAGTACAGTACATCTTAATCCATCACTTTTAAAGAGCACCTCACCACCTATCTACTACTTGTGATGTTTTTGTTTTAATAATACTATTTATATGCAGTTCATAACTTAATGTTTTCTTAATAATGCCTGTATATTTATAGCAAAAGTTTTATGAAATATTCGCCAGCAAATTGTCCCTCACACATAAACCAAACTCTATATTCTGTAGATGTTCCAGACTCCTCAGTACAGAGGCCTGAAGTGCCTTCATCAGTTGCAATTCAAGGTAAGACTAATAATAATAATAATACATTCAATTTATATTGCACTTTTCACAATGCTCAAAGACGCTTGACAATATGAGATAAAAACAAAACAGCAGAACAAAAAATAAAAATAAGAAATAAAACGACGTGTCAAAAGCAAGAGTGAACAGGTGGTTTTGAGGGCTATTTTGAAGGACGGTAGGGTTTTGGCATTGTAGATATGGCTGGGGAGGGCATTCCAGAGGGAAGACTGGGACCCGATGTCAGTTGGGCCGTTTCGTCAGTACTGGGTTCAGTTCACTTTGAAATCAATCAATCAATCAGAAAGTGGATTCCCTCCAAAATTCAATTACTAAAAACCTAGGTTGTTATTTCCAACATATTAAGTTAGACTCTGGTGTCTGAGATAACACATTTAATTTCAGTTTATGTTTTGGAGTTGTTAAAATTGAAAGTGCCCAAAGCCTGGGAGTCATGACGCTTCAAAGATCAGGTCACATGACTATGTAAGCTATACACATGACTCGAGGCAGCTCTCCTATTCTGAGTTACTTCATGAATTCAAGCCCAACATTTTATAGCCGATAAGATTGACGATCTGTTCTATTGAGCCAAACTCAACATCATAGTAAAAATTTCTTTTGTATTTTAAAGAATCCTCTGAATTCTATCATTATGAAGAAGAGATGGAACATACAGGTATTTGTTTTTATATTTTTCATTTATTTACATCTGTTACTTCCTTCAGGTCCTACAGCAAAAGTAAACAAACCCATCTATTGTTATAGGATCTAGATTAAATACATCTGATTCCTCACCTTAGTGTTAGTCAAACTAACCAACATTTAACACAAATATAAAACTTAATTATCTCTGTTCTTAATAATGTAAACAAATACAATTTGAATCCACTGAATATTCCTATCACTATGAAGAGGTGGAGCAGAGAGGTACAACATGTTGTATTTCTCCTTTTTCACACAAGCTTCATTCTCTCCATCGCCATCAACTCTCTAAGCAGATATGGGCAAAATAGTAGTTCAATAATTTTATATAATTTATATTCCAAATAATACTGGGCTTATTCATATACCCTGGCAAGTTTAATGAAGCATAACTCAAGTCAGAAAAAGTTTCTGAATGTGAATTTACCCAAATCTGCCTTTAATATCCATCACAGCATCATTCATCATGATATGATATGGATACAACATTTACATGCGGTTTTAATCAAATCATCCATTTAACTGCACAGTATTCACATCTGCTACATGTTCTCTTATTCATGTCTGCGGTTTGAGGCATGTGTTGTTCATGCCGTCCTCTTAACTATCCTTCCTGTTTCCATCTCCATCAGTGTGCACACACTCACTAACCTTATGTCATGTTGACATTCAGACTTTGTCATCTTGTCACTCTTGATAATAGCAGTCAGCTGAAGGTTAACAGTAACAGAGGTGACAAGATACAATGTGAAAAACAGTGTGAGTCTCCGTCACCATGCACCAACTCATCATCTTATGTTGTCTTTTGTTACTCTTGTGATTGTCACCACTTCAGTCGAGTATCAAAGCTGGACCGAAGAGACGGTAACACAACTGTCCACAACTACAGGTATCTCCATAGGAAGACAGGAAGTGTGTGCGTTCGTGCGTGTGTGTATTCGTGCGTGTGTGTGTGCGTGCGCGAGTGTGTGTGTGTGTGCGCGCGTGTGTGTGCGAGTGTATGTGTGAGTGCGCGCGCGTGTGTGTGTGTGCGCGCGAGTGTGTGTGTGTGTGTGTGTGTGTGTGTGTTTGTTTGTGTGTTTGAGCCACTCTTTGAATTGTACAGTATCTTGACATAACCTTGGTTCTCTCTTAATGTGTGTCTTGTTCATGTTATCTACTCGTATGTGTTTGTCTCATCCAGTCGTTTTACCCAGTGATTCTTCTTCTGTGTATATTGTGTTGGCCGCTTCTTTCGGTTCCTTAATGTTTCCTGATGGTTGTACTCTATGGTGATGATTCCGAATGTGTTTCTTATTTTTCCACCAGTTCCCAGAGTTCCCATTGAGGAGGCAGTGGAGACCAAGAAAGTAGCAATGAGAGACGAAATCCCAACCAAAGGTACTATTTGATTGATTGATTTAACCTTTATTTATACAGGTGAGTCTCATTGATATTTTTCAAGAGAGACCAAGTTGGCATCAAGACACTTTCAGGTTTTTACAAACATACAGTACATATGACAGGTGCACACAAATACAAGACAGTTCATTTAAAGCTTAGTACAGTAGTTAATCTGAATATCAACATCATAAGCATCATAGCAGCAGAATAAATCAGATTTAAAACAGTCACATTTATTCAGTATTAAATTGGTAATGAAGGATTTAAATTCCGGTAAAGTAAGCAGGACTTCAAGCTTCAGGTTCTCTTGAAGATAGTTCCATGTGTGTGAAGCCTTCTTTCCATGTTCAGTTCTAATGACTGGAACTGAAAAAAGTAAGCGAGACTGTGAGGAGATTTTCAGAAATGCAATGCTTACCGCTTTGTCCTGGCAAATACGCTCATATTCTTGTTCCTCCGTCCTCCACTAAAGTCTTAGACATTTGGTCCTGTTTTAACTCTGTTGCCTTTTGTCATTCTTGTGCCATAGTTGTCTTGACATGGCCAATACTTAATCTATATTCTACATTATATCTGTTCATGTGTATTGTACTTTTTAATTTTGGCTATAGATGGACTTGTTATTACAATTACAAGTAGCTACTGTCTGTGCTTTTTGTTTGTCTGTCATATCTTTTGTTGTGCTTCCTTGCTTTGTATGCAAATACACGACATCTCTCTTAGCTAAAGCGGTATGAGTGCTAACACTGTGTCTTTTACGTTCCTGAAGCTCTTATCCTTGGTCTGTGTTCATATTTATTGTTCTTTTTTATTTGGACTTGTTATTACAGAAGCTACTATAGCTGCTTTTTGTTTGTCATATATTGTGTTGCTCTTCCTTGCTCTACGTGCAAATACATGACATCTCTCTCAGTTAAGCAGTGCAAGGCTAACACAGTAAGTGTCTTTTAAGTTCCTGAAGCTCAGAAGAAGCCTGAGGAGAAGCCTACACCAACTGTGAAGGAGCCATCACCACCTAAAGGTACCAACATGTCTCTTGTGTTGACATGTACCTGTTTCATAAATCCTTCATTTGTTTGTATCTTTAAGAGCATTGATATGCACATTAATGACTCGCCAATTTGTTTTGTACTCCTTTAAAACCTGTCCTGTATATTTTATATGTTGTCCCAGTCATTAGACTGGTGCTATGTTCATCAAATTCACATAATTACTTTACTGAAATTTTCAAGTACCGGAAGCCAAAAAGACAGTAGAGAAGAAGGCTTCTGCAGTTTCATTTCCAGACAAGAAGGAACCTCCTGCTCCCAAAGGTAGAGATGTCTGATATCTGTGTAACATCTTTGTACTGAACTCATACATTTTCTTTTTGTTGTTGTCACCTGTTTTGTTAACTATATATCAGTATGATGTGGCTTGACTTTTGTACATCTATTCTACATCAACTTTTGTTATTCAGTTCTGTTTGTCTTTTGTTATCTTGTTTTTTCCCCCTGTTTTCCAACTGTGTTCTATGTTCTTGTGTACTCTATTGCACCATTTGATGGGCATAACCAATTCTGTCCTCTGTTGTGTTGATGTGAGTGATAACTTTGAATATGTCTTGAAAGAACAAGAGGAGATTAAGCAGCCTACTACCAAGCCCATCGCTGCTCGCTCTCTGCCCACAGAGAAGACAGGAGAAGGGCCAAAGAAAGGTACTTGATGCTACTCATCCTGCATGTCTTAACCAGTGTCCTCAGCTGTGCTATTTGTCTTCTCACCTCTTGATGATGTGTGTTTTGTACGTTTTAATATTATGCCAAATTATTCTATGTGTAATTGGGGATTTGTCTGTTGAGATATTTATGTCTGTTTAGCGAAGCCTATGTCATATATTTGCTCATTTCTTTAATACTGTTACTGATCAATATGTCTCCCCATCTGTTTTGTGTAGTGTGGGACTTAATCTTATTCTTGCGGTTTTGAAAACTTCTTGATATAACATATTATTGAAGCTTTTAGCTAATATTACTGTCTGTGTTACCTGAAGATGAGCTCAAGCCTCAGGTACCAGCAGAGCCTAAAGTGGCACCTGCAGCTAAACCTGAACGTGAACCCAAGCCCAAACCTAAAGCAGAACCTGAACCCAAGCCTAAGACCACACCGGTTCCCAAAGCAGAACCTGAACCCAAACCTGCTCCGAAGGCAGAGCAGGAGCCAGAAGCAAAGCTAGTGCCGGTAAAGAAGCCAGTGACTCCACCATCCAAAGGTATTTCCTGTCTTGTTTGGATGTGTGTACTTTGTCTTTTGTTGAGTTCTTAAGACTCTGAACAAGCAGCTTTTTTGTTTGTCTAACTGTATTGTTAGTCTGTATGTTTCTCTGTCTTGAGTGTTTCTTTGGCTTTACTGTGTTTGCATAGCTTCCAACATGGAAGCACATTTGTTTACTTTTGAGTGCCTGTATGTATTTACTTTCTCAGCACATATCTAAACTAGTATAAATGTTGCTTTTAGTCCCCGAAGAGGCTCCAAAAAGAGAGCTGGCAAAGATCAAGCCTGAGCCAGCAGTAACCAAGCCAGAACCAGAACTACAAAAAACCCAAACAGAGGTCCGTAAACCTGAGCCTGCTGTATTGAAACCAAAACCCGCCATCTTAAAGCTTGAGACCCCCATTCCAAAACCTGAACCGGTAGCAGTTTCCAAGCCTGAATCAGTGTTGAAAAAAGCTGAACCTGACGTGAGAACACAAGAGCCTGTGGTGTCAAAACCAGAACCTACAAAAGCAAAGCCAGAACCAACACTGATGCCTGCTCCAAAGAAAGGTATACAGCATATCTTGCCAGAGAGGCAGCTCTGGATTTTTTCTTAATCCTCTTAACTGTGCCTTCCAACCTTTACTCATCAAGAGTGATTTGTATCTGAATGCTTTTTGACTAAGCTGTTCATGCTTATTGTGTTTAGTTTAGTTTTGTTGTTTGCGCCAGCAAACTCTTTAACTCTTTAACCTTTGGAAATCTGGTGACTTTTAAGTATCCCAACTTTTATTGTCACTAATGACAGTGTCTGTATGATACAGTATGCTTTGAGTTTGTCTTAATTTGTTATTTTTTGAATGCAAGCATACATTGATTCAGTTAAGAATATTTAGAATGTATAATCATAATTGCATAGTTGCAATACTCTTTCTGTGCTATGCAACTACAGTACTAGCTGTACTCTTATTACCTTCTTCAGTTATTTGTTGTACTTATGTGTGTAGCTTTGTAATTGTAGATTTTGTCCTTGTTTGTCATAGTTATGTATATTCAAATATCTGACAAATGGCTTGTTCTTTTAAAGTGCCAGAAGCACCAACAAAGAAGGAGGTGGTCACACCTCTGCCACCAGCTACAGTACAACAAAAAGTGGACAGAGAGGAAGTAACACCTCAAAAGAAACCTATGGCAGCTCAAGGTACTAGAACATTGAAGTGCAGTTGGCTGTCAATGATCCTTAATCTCAGTGTTCTTGGTAATAAGCCATCAAACCCCTTCCCACTAAAACGTAAAATATGAAACTCACATCTCTTTGGCTTCTGCGATGTGTTTGTCAATTTTCTTGTTTGATGATGCCTAACGTCTAACCTCTGGCTTACAGAGTTATTGTGTTGTTAGTGATAGGGGCTGCACACCATTGTTGTTTGTCAATTGTTGAGTTGTTTTGTCATAGTTGTCTTCCTGTTTTGCACTCGTTAGAGTGTAGATTTTGTCCGTCTGTAACAACACTCTTCAACTTCATATTATATATATATAAGACCTCTAATGAACCTGAATGGTCCTCTTTAAAGTCCCTGTGGAGAAACAAATACCAGAGCCTCCAAAGGTAGCCAAGAAACCAGAGCCTGTTCTTGCTCGTCCCAAAGAAGAGCTCCCTAAGAAAGGTATATTAATGTCTCTAATGGATCTTTGCACAGTAACAAACTGACTCTTTGTTAGCTTCCTGTCTTCTATATTGTCATCTAAGTCTGTTTAAATTTTAAACAAGTGGAATTACTTCACTCAAATCACAGTGATATACTTAAATTATATAATTTATTTGAATAATACAGATTGACATAGGTTATGAATAGCATTACTTTTTCATTAAAAAGAGGATAATTTGAGTAAAGTATTCACCACTTTGTCAGACGTGTCCTTATTTGTGCGGCAGCACCTTTTACCATTCTTTATAGTCATGTCTTGTGTATGTTTGTGTGTCATACCCTCTTAAAGCGGTGAAGCCTAAGCCAAAACTCGTACCAGAAGAGGTGCATGGGACAGCACCTGAAAAAGTACCCCAGAAGGTCTTTGATGAAGTACCTGTTCAGTTAGCTGAGAGGGTGGCAGAGACAAAACCTGAGAGGGTGCCTGATAAAATACGTGAACGAGTACCTGAGAAGAGGCCTCAAGGGAAAGCTGAGGTGGCCCCTCAGAGGGAAGTGCAAAAGATTCCTGATAGGGTCCCAGAGAAGATACAGTCACCTGAGGGAATAGCAGAGGAAATTCCTGAAAGGGTACCTCAAAGACCACCTGAAAAAGTGCCTGAGAAGGTTCCAGAAAAACTACCAGAGAAAAAAGTACATGAGACGGTTCCCGAGAGGAAGCCTGAAAAGGTACTTGAGAAGGTTGCAGAAAAGCGACCAGAGAAAAAAGTACCTGACAAGGTTCCAGAGAGGACGCCTGAAAAACTACATCACAAGGTAGAGGTAGAGAAGATTTCTGTGCCTGTAGAGGTTGAGGAGGTACAACTTGAGAGGGTACCCCAGAGAAAACCCGGGAAGACAGCTGAGCGGATCCCTGAGAAGGCTGCCGAGAAAGCAGTTCCTACAAAGACCCCTGATAAAACACCTGAGAAGATGCCTGAAGCTAAACCTAAAAGGAAGGTAGAGGAACCTCTTCCTAAAGGTATACTTGAGGCAAACCTCAACTCTTTGTTACAAAGTTCTTTGTATCTTCTGTATGTGTGCTATTGGCTATTAATTTATAGCAGTAATTAATAAGCCATAAACTATTTTGCAGCACTTGTATACTGTAAGAATACTAACGTATACTAATGATAAGTATTCATAGCAATGGCCCAAATGTTTTCACACTCACTGAAAAATGAGTAATCTAATACAATATTAACTATTGGCATCAAAAGGTATAGTGTTAGTTTTTAACCATTAGTTAGTTTTTTGTTATTTTATGTATGCTGGTTATTTTGTATTTTTGTGTGTTTTGTATGTTTAACATGCATTGTCTTCAGTTTAAAGTTGTTTCATTCTTTAAAGAACCAGATGCTAAGAAGATTCTGCCTACTACTCTATCTCCTGATACAGAGGTTAAGCAAGAGAAAAAAGCATCTCCAACAGAAAAAGGTGCTGACCAGCTCAAAATAAGGAGTACTTTTACTGCATCATAATCTTAATCCTTGATGAAAATGAGTATCTACTTCAGCGTTAGCCTCTTGTCTCTGTGTTGTTTCTTTAACCCCAATGCTTGACTTTGTGTTGTGTTTTGTTATAATCTCTTGGCACTGCAAAATGGTGCCTTCTCTTCAACACATCTTTACACTTCAAGTGACGACCAGTCTTGTCAAGATAGAGCAAAGGAAAGGAGCTCAGAAGATACAGCAAATGTATTACGTGACTGAGAAAACCTCTCCCACAGAGGAGGTCTGGGAACATGAGGAGGTGGTGGAAGGAAATGCTGAAGTGTCTTATGAGGATGAAGCGGGCAAAAGTATTGTATCATTGTCAGAAGTAGACATTTTAAGTACAGCAGAAAAACCTAGCCAAAGAGATGAAAAGTCTGAACTGAGAGGTGAGATATATGTTACTGATGCTTCAATGAGGAAAGATACCAGGGTAACTAAACATAAAATCATCCCAAAAACAAAGGAAACTTTGATTGTAGAGGAAAGTGAATATAACAAAGGAAGGAAAGTCACTACAGTGCAGGATAAACCTACCAAACAAAAAGTAACATTTGAAGAGGAGCTTTTTGTCAGGAAAATGGATTCACCAACAGAGGAAATTATAGATGAGAGGAAAGATAGTACATCAGTAAGACATTCATCAGGCATAAAAGAGGTTCCTAAACAAGGAGCTACAGTCAAAAGTAGAGAGGTAACTGTCAAAACAGAAACTGTCCCTGAAGATCTGTCTGTCAAGACAAAAACTGACAGTAGATCACAACATCCTTCAAGGATAGATATAATAATTACAGAGAGTCTAGCAATCCCAACTAAAGTGTCTGAGAGTAAACAGGAGATTCCAGATGAAACAGAAGATAAGCCTAAAGGAGAAGTTTCTACTCAGAAGAAAGTAGAGCGTATTAAACTGCAAGAGGAACCTAAAGTAGAGATGTTACATATTCACACAGATGCAAGGAAACAAGAAACTGTGTTGTCAGATTCCTTTATTCCAGTGAAATTGGAATCATCTGAAGAGAGGATAGAGGCACTTGAGGAAAAGTCATATTTAGTTGAGGACATTCAATCAAAGAAACAAGTAAGTGTAAAAAGCAAGCGCACGCAAGTGATTTCCTCAAAAGACAAAATGATAGCCAGGGAACCAATTAGACAAAAGCCAACAGAAATGGCATATGAAGAACTTTTGTTTGAGGATGACATTAATATACCAGAGAGAGAAAAAGAGTTAACAAAAACTGGGGAAACTATTTCATTTGAAGAAATACAGTTAGTGAAAGTAAATGATGTTCCATCAAAGAAAGAAAAATACAAACCTCCCAAAATTATTAGCACAGAAGAGAGAAAACTAATTCAACAGACAGAAATGGAAGGAAATACTTCAGTGACACCCTTGACAGAGGTGACAAATGAGGAATCATTAATTGATCATGACATGGAGATTATATCAGATAGTCCAGAGAAACACAGTAGAACTGAAGAAATTCTAAAAATTCCAGTTGAGAAAATCCAACCAAAAGAAGTGACAATTAAAGACAAACCTACCAAATTAATTCCTACTAAAGTTAAAATGGTAGGCAAGAAAACAACCCGACAAGAGCAGATTGAAGTAAAAGGGCAATTAATTCCTGAGTCCAAAAAAGATGAAATCAGTGTGGTGGAAAAAATTTCACTAAATAAACTTCCTAAAAAGAAAGGAGAGGAGAGGCTTAAATATGATGAGATCATTGATACAGCACAGGAGATTAAGTTTACTAAAAATGTCAAACCTGCTATAGTAGTGACCTCCAAATCCAAGACTGAAGCTGTTGGTGAGAAAATGATAATACAGGAGACCATGTTAAGAAAAGTGTCAGTAACAGATATTGAGCTCAAGCCAAAGGTTATTGAACAAGAGATTAAGTATGAACCAGCCACTGCAGAGATGTACCCACTTCACAAGGAAACTACCATCAGGGAACTGGAATCAGATACTGATGAATCGTATATGGAATTTCCTGAATCTTCCATTGAAGAACAATCCAAAGAAGTCCCTCTTCAGAGAGTTGATACCATAAAGAGAAAAGCAGAAGCTCATGTAATTGAAGACACAGTTGAAACAAAACCATTCCCTTCAAAACCAGATGAGGAGAAAAGGGTTTCCCCTAAAGCATCTTACAGAGGTACAGAGAGAAAGTCTTACATGTAATCATTTTCTTCTTCATCTTCTTCATCTCCATCTAAAAAATGTAACTTTTCCACATCATTGTTTGGGTACAAACTTTATTTTTACTCATCCTGAAGAGCTCTGGAGCCTCGATGGACAATTATGTCATCCTCAGTCCATGATCAACCTCATTAACATGCAGTCCAATTTAACAATCTCTTGCTTTCAGCTGACTATCCTAGAGTGTGGTTTCATACTCTTTTGTCATTTGTCAGTTTGTCATTTTTGTGTATGTCTATTCCCATCAGTTATGTGTGTTCATGTTCATCATGTGAATCTTGTCTTGAAATTGTATTGTTCTTTTAGTATTTGGTTTTGTATCTTTTTACAGGGCTACAGTCAAGCCTTTTATCTCTAACATATTCAATATCTTGAGTTACAAAATACTGATTATTCTTTAAAGAACCGGAGTCCAAGGCCATGAAGATTCCCAAGACACTGGTTGAGACACTGATAAAAGAAATGAGACCTGAGAGAGGTACAGCAGCACTTGAAGTGTTTTACTATTTTCCTCCATGATGATAATACACCACAGGTTGAATATCTACTCCTGTTACCCTCTGTGTTGTCTCTTTTAACCATAATGTTTGTGTTTGTGTTGTGTTTTTTTCCTAATCTCTTGGCACCGCTGAATGGTGCTTTCTCTTCACACCTCTTTAATCTTCAATCCTCAAGCTACTACCAGTCTTGTCAAGTTAGAGCAAAGAACAGGAGCTCAGAAGATACAGGAAGTTTATTATGTGACAGAGAAAGCTTCTCCTATAGAGGAGGTCTTGGAACATGAAGAGGTGGTAGAAGAATACGCTAAAGTGTCATATGAGGATGGAAATGACATTGTGGGCAAGAGTATTATGTCATTGTCAGAAGGAGACATTTTAAGTACAACAGACGAACCAGATCAAAGGGATGAAGTGTCTGAAATAAGTAGTGAGATATCTGTTACTGATGTTTCAAAGAGGAGGAGCCTTAGGGAAGCAAAATGCAGAATAATCCCCAAAACAAAACAAAAGGTTATCATTGGGGAAAGTGCCAAAGTAATTACTTCAAAAAAGAAAACATTACACAAGGAGCCAACTATACAGGAGCAAATTGAGAAAAAAGATTCAATTATTCCAGAAGTCACAGATAAAGAATCGCTGGTGCAAGACACTCCTGAAAAGTACACTAGAACTGATGATGGTGTCAGAGAGAATGTGGTAGAAAAGGATGAATTACAAAAATCACAGGATGTTTTTGAAAAGAAAGTGCAAGCATCAAAACGGAATGAACAGACCAGGCCAGAGCAAAATGCCCCTAATAAATATAGTAGCACTAAAGAAATTGTAATAGATGAACAGGATTGCTCAGAAAACAAGTATCCAAAAAAAGAGGTAGCCCAAACAGAGAGCGGGCCAAAGTTAGATAAAACGGAAGATATTACAGTTGAACAAGTCCAGTCAAAGTTTGTCCGAATTAAAGACAAAACTGCCAAAGTTACTCCCACTGAAGAGAAGAAAACAAGACAGGAACAAATTGAAACAAAGACAACATTTACTCCTGCACTGATAGAGCAAGATGCCCCCAAGACAAATAGAACTGAAGAAACTGTTAAAGGACAGATTTCAGAACACATTTCTCATAAAGACATAGCCCAAAAAGAGAAAAGGCAGAAGTCAGCCAAAACTCCAGAGATTACAGTTAAAGAAGTCCAGTCCAAGATGGTCATGGTTAAAGATGTATTTGGGTGTGTTACTCCCATTGAAGTGACAGAAACAAAACAGGAACAAGTTCAAATAAAGGTTTCAGTAGCACCTGCAATGGAGGTTGCATATGAAGAAGCATTGATAGTGAAAGATGGAGATATCATATCAGATATTCCACAAATATATATTACACCTGATGATCTGGTCAAAGACATTGTGTCAAGAAAAGAGGAAGTTTATGAGTCAGGTGAGGTTTCTCTAAAGAAAGGGGAATCCACAAAATATAAAGGACGGAAGTTAGTTCAAACTGAAGAGATCAAGTTCGAAGAAGCCCAGTCAAAGGTAGCAATACTTACTCCAATTGAAAGGTTCAAAACAAGACAGGAACAAATTGAAAGAAAGGCCTCAGTGCCAGCTGTGCCAGAATCAACCTCTAAAGAATTACCGATTGGCCATATTTCAGAAATATACACTAGAACTGGAGAAATTGTTAGAGATAGTGAAACAGAGGGCATATCTCCAAAAGAGAATGTACATAAAGCGGATACATCTGAAGTGATTACAGTGGAAGAAATGCAGTCAAATGTAGTCACAGATGAAACTGCCAGAGTTACTCCTATTGATGGAACAAAACCAAAGCTGGACCATATTAAAAGTATAGTCACAGTGACACCTGTGATTAGGGTAACATCTAAAGAGTCACTGATAGAGAAAGATGCTCCAGAAAAATGTGCTAAAACTGAAATTCTCAGTGCAACAATAAAAGAAGAAATTAAGTCACAGATGACGGCTAAAACAGAAGATGGTAAAGTTGAAGAAGTACAGTCAAAGACGGTCACAGTTAAAGATAAACCTGCCAAAGTCACTGCCATTGAAGGAATTAAAATAAGACAGGAACAAATTGAAAGAAAGGCCACAGTTACCGCTGCGTTGGAGGTAACATCTAAAGAGTCATTAATTGGGCAACATGGTTCAGAAAGAGGACAGAAATTACCTAAACCTGAAGAAATTACACTTGAAGAAGTCCATTCAAAAACAATGACAGTTAAAGACAAATTGAATGAAAAAAGAGAGATGAGAGCAACTGAACAGGAACAAATGGAAAGAAAGGGTTTGGTGGCACCCATTAAAGAGGTGTCTCCAGGACACACTCAAACTAAAACTCAAATAAGACAGAAAGCAGATAAAACTGAGATTACAATTGAGGAAATTCAGTCAAATGTAGTCACAGTTAAAGATAAAACTGCCAAAGTTTCACCAAATTATGGGATGAGAATGAAGGTGGAACACATTGAAAGAAAGGCAGTAGTTACACCTGCGATGGAGGTCGCATCTAAAAAATCAGTGATAGTGGAAGATGCAGCAGAAAAATATACCAGAACTGAAAAAATGGTTAGAGACAGCACAACAAGAAAAGAGGAAATTATGTCAGAAGGCATTGCTACAAATAAAGTAGAACATCCCAAACAAAGAGCCCAGGTCTCAACTAAAACGGAAGAGATTACAGTTGAAAGTATGCAGTTAAATGTAGTCACGGTTAAAGAAAAAGGTGTCAATGTTGCTCCCATTGAAGAGATAACAAAGCTGGACCAAGTTGAAAGAAAGGCTCTAGTTACACCTGCGATTGAACCAGTGATAGTGGAAGATACAGTAGAAGAGAAAATGGCAGACAAGAAAACAACTAGTCAGGAGCAGACTGAAATAAGAGAATCAATCACTCCTGACTCCAAAAAGGCTGAGCTCAACATGCCTGAAACATCTCCAAAGGAAGTTGAATTCCCTACAAAAAGAGGTCAGGAAATGTATCCATCTGAAAAGATAGTCGATAACATTCAGGAAACCCGGTCAGTGAAGGCTCCTGCAACAATTCTCAGTTCAAAGTTAAAAGCTGATGTTATTGGTATGACGCCTAAGCATGAGACCACAGCAAGAGAACCATCAGTAACAGATACATCCAAACCAAAGGTGATTGAGAAAAAGACTGACTACAAACCAGACACTTCCAAAATGTATCCAGAATATGGGGATGGTGCCATCAGGAAATGGGAATCAGAAGTTGAACAGATTTGCCTGGAAATTGCTGCAGACAAACGCGACAGACACACCCCTCTTCAAAGAGTTGATACCATGTGCAGAAAGGAGGGGGAAGCTCGTGTGTTTCAGAACATCGTAGAAACCAGGGCATTGCCCTTGGAACCAGAAGGAAAGGAAAATATCTCCCTCCAAGCATCTTCCAGAGGTATTGAGGGAAAATGTGTGTCACCAAACGTGTTTCATCAGAGCACAAAACATC
Source organism: Acanthochaenus luetkenii (assembly GCA_900312575.1). Taxonomy (NCBI): domain Eukaryota; kingdom Metazoa; phylum Chordata; class Actinopteri; order Beryciformes; family Stephanoberycidae; genus Acanthochaenus; species Acanthochaenus luetkenii. The sequence goes on along the minus strand of OMOT01020568.1, from coordinate 1,880 downwards.
CTCCTCCACCACTTCGTCATCATCATATAAAGGATTGATCAGTTTCATACCTCTTTGTCGTCGTCATCATCTCAAGAGGTTATCATTTCATATCACCCATTTTGTGTAGGGCAACGTATCGATCATTGTGAAGAACCCTCATAGTGACCTCATGCTGTCGAATGAGACAGTCTCTTGTTTTCCTCTTATTATTGGTTGATATCTAAACCCGTTGTGTCCATCATGTTCCATTGTACCTTGTATTGAAAATGTATTCTCAAAAGTTTCTAAGTTGGAGAAAACGGTTAGCACAGAAAAGGTGAAGGATATTTCTTGCAAAGAAGATATTTCCAGAAAAAGGGTACAAGACCTCTTAAAAACACATGAATCTCTTAAATCCCATACTCAATCTTCAAACCTGTTTGTGTTTTCATTGTGTGCATTTTGTGTGTTCTGTGTTTGTTTTTCTTTGTGTGGTTCTGTGCTCACCCCATTCATCTTAGTGTGATTCTGACTGTGGTATGATTTTATTCCAAGTTCCTGTGAAGGAGAAGGAGTCACCGCCACTAGCCAAAGAGCCACTGGTTAAGATAGCCAGTCCTCAAGAAGGTACTCATCTGTTTATTTTGATTGTTTTCAGTGTTTATATGTATTGTGTGTGCTTTTCTAAAGGCATTCATAAATGAATGTCGTTCTTAAGCAAATGTGAATCTTAAACATTATCCACCCCAAGATATTACGCAAGCCATTGAGAAGACCAAACCTACTATCAGGGTGCAAGAATAGAAAGCTGTAGAAAGAAAAGCAGGCATGCCACGTAGTTACCTAATGTTCACAGCAATATGAACATAGAGCAGCCAACTAACATGTTTTTGATATTACGATTTCAGAGCTACAATTTAGTGTTTTAATTTGTGGCACTTTCTGTTGAATTCCATGTATACCTTGTACTTGAAGTGAGCAAACTACAGGCTGCTGTAAAAGTTCAAGAAGAAACCAAAAGGCCTGAAGTCACTGACAAAGCTAAGAAAATTACTCCACAGGAAGAAACCAAGCCAGGTATCAAGATGATAACTTACAATAACAATAAACTACTCTTGAAAGTGCATACTATCATCTTGCTAATGTTTAGAGTGACAATATGGAATACATTGTCTTTTTTATACTTGAAGTGACCAAGCCACAGCCTGTCTTAAAGACTGAAGAGCCAACCAAGACATACAAGGATGAAGACAAACCAATCAGGGTAGAAGACATATCTCCTGACACAGGTAGAGGTACTCGGAGAAGGGCTGTGAAGCAGATGTCTTCTTGCTTGGGGTTTTCATCTTCTCATCTTAATTCATCCATCCAAACATGCTCTTTGCTTTTATTTCATATCACTGCAAATGTTGACTATCTTTTATGTAAACTACCCTGTCTGTTTTTGATTGTGTGTCTTTACTGTATTGTTTTATTTGCTTTTTGGCCTATCCATTGGCCAGGTAGGTATAACTTGCAACAGCAATACAGGAGCTTGCTGTGGTATTGCATTGTTTGTCTTTTCGTGTTGCCTGTGCTGCTCTTTGTGTAACTCAGTGTACCAACAAGAAAATGCAATATTTCTCTTTGGACACAACATTTTCACCTCTTTGTCTTTATTTCTGACACTTCATTTCTGGAGTCATCATACTAAATAATGTGATGTTTGGCTGCATTTGCTTTGCATCTCAATCACTTTTTTTTAAATTCACACTATTTTACATTACATTACATTACATCATTTAGCAGACGCTTTTATCCAAAGCGACTTACAATAGTACATTTTTTCATCCACATCAGTCAGACCAACTATACAACGCAGTCTTTCTTCAGCTAAACACTTCAATTTTAGAGAATGTATTACTTCTGGATGTTACAGT
>OMOT01020564.1:2025-14512 GCA_900312575.1 Acanthochaenus luetkenii | reverse complement strand
AGGTACTGGGTTAGTAGCTGGAGAAGGAGGAGCTGGCCAAGGTTGGGTAGGTCCAGGAGGAGGCGGGGCTTGGATTCGTATGACGGGAGGCAGTTGATGATTGACAGGAGGTGGGGCCTGTTGTCGAGTAGGGGGAGGGGCCTGTTGGTGGATAGATGGAGGGGCCTGATGATAGACAGGAGGAGCAGCTTGGGACGCCATTGGTGCTCCTGTTGTGGGCGTGGCCAAGAATTAGGGACGGCAAATGAATAGTTTAGAAAAAAGAAAAGAAAAAGATTATCAGAAAGATGGATGGAACATACAACTAATAGACAGACAGAAACACAGGCAGGCAGACAAACAGGCAGGCAAACAGAACTATCAACAGTTATTTATGAGCTATGAATTAATATAATGTTCTGACTGGTTCCTACTATAGCAGCGTCTCACATGGCACGCTAATTAAACAGCCAACCAATCACATGACTAGTTTCAAGGAAGTGGTCATGCTTATTTCTGTTCTGTGGCTACAACATGCTGCTTAGAGAGAGCACTCCCAATCCTCTTTAATAAGCATTAATAATGTTAACATTAATGCTAATACTACTTCTACAACTATTACTACTACCACTACTAAGCTAATACTGATGTATAGAAAGACATCATGCTGTAAGCTCTGTCTGACAGACCTACAGGTGTAGTTGTATAGTTGTACAGATGTTCCTGCTGCACTACCACTCTGCTCAGAGAGAAAATACTTGGGATATTTAGAAGAACGGCCAATCATCTGTCAGCCAGCTGACTGGGAGAAATGAGTTCAGTGCAACAATACAGCAAGTGTATTCAGTTCTACTGGACAGTAGTGAAATAATCTGCGGAACCTGTTGCAGTACAGATGTAGAATAGATGCAGGGTAGATGTAGTATGCATGCAGTGTAGATGCAGTATAAATGTAGTACCCCTCCTGCAAACGCAACCTTATCATGATGGAGGGGTTTGTGCACCTCAGTGTGCCTGGGAGCAATGTTGTCGGAAGCCTTGTGCTCCTGGTAAGGACACCCATGATTAACTGGTCTCAGGTGAGACCAGAAAAATGTGGTGCAGAAAGAACTGAGGGAACCTTGCCCGGAATAGGGACACCACTCCTGGAGCCAGGCGCTTGCAGGTGAGTGCCTGATGGCTGGGTGACCCATGTAGCTCAGCCAGGCACAGCCTGAATACGCAGTTGACGCCGTTACCTTGTGGGCTTACTAAATGCAAGGAAACGGGTATGGGTTAGGCGCAGGAGGTTGAGAGGTACCAACTAAATAGTGTTGTCTCTGGAAACAAACTCCCCAGCTGGTTGCTGCAGAATTGGGAGTTTCTCCCGATGGATGAGAAGACTGCGTGTTGCGGAGAGGAAAATCTCAAAACCTCTGTCATGGAAGCCACTACAATGAGCTGTGACCAGAAGGTGGTCAGTGTCTGTCATGGCAGCAACCCAAGAACCCGTTGGTGGACACAAGGGGTGAGGGAGGCTGTCAAGCTGAAGAAGTGGGGCAGCAGTGGCTCAGGAGGTAGAGTTACCACCCAGCAACTGCAAGTTTGACGGTTCAAGTCAGCTCCTCCCAGGGAAAAAATATCTGTCGTAGTGTCCTTGAGCAAGACACCTAACCCAAAATTGCTCCTGTTGAGCAATCCACCAACGGTATGATGATATGTAATTCGCTATGGATCTAGCATTTGCTAAATGCAGTAACATAATGTAACGTAAGAAGATGGCCTTCTGGGCGTGGTTGGTATGGAGGACTCTGGACTGGTACTGGAAGGCCAGAAAGGCTGCAGCTGCTGTAGTTACAGAAGGGAATGGAAAGGTGAGGGAGGAGTTTGGAGAGGCTATAGAGGAGGACTTTCAGGCCTCAAAGAGCTTCTAGAAAACCATTTAGAGACTCAGGAGAGGAAGGCAGGACATCGCCCAGGTTGTTCTTAGCAAGGAGCGATACACTGACCTTGACTGGGGATATTGTCCAAAGATGGAAGGACTTTAAGGAAATCCTAAACCCGATAGACAACGCCCTATGTTCAGCAAGCAGAGCTGGAAGATTCTGGAGGGTCTTAGTCCATCTCCTCGGCAGAGGACACTGATGTGGTAAGGCGCCGGTGAAGATGAGATTCATTCTGAAATGCTGAAGGCTGTGGCAGTTGGGCTGTCGTAGTTGACACATCTTAAAACCCTTTTCAATGTCACATGGATTTCGGGAACAATCCTTTTGGATTGGAAGACAGGGGTGGTGGTCCCTATTTTAAAAATAAGGGACCGGAGGGTTTGTGTTCCAACTATCATGGAATCACACTGCTCAGCCTCCCTGGGAAAGCCTATGCCAAGGCGTTAAACATGAAACTGGCCAGTGGTCAAACCTCATATTTAGGGGGAACAGTATGATTTCATTCTGGTCACAGAACAGTGGACCAGCTGTACTGACAACATATTCCACCAGCCTTGGTAGTGTGGCTTATAAACAATCTGCCGGGTCGCTGATGTGAGCCATTCAGTCCCTGTTCACCCAGACTGAGAGCTGTGTTTGTATTCTTGGTATTAAGTCAAGCTGGTTCAAGATGGAATCAGACTCCAACAAGGATGCTGCTTGTCTCCTCTCCTGTTTCTGATATTCATGGACAGGATATCAAAGAGCATCCGATGTCTGGAGAGACTCAGTTCAGCGTCAGATGTTGTCTAGATGTTGTATAGATGCAGTGTAGATGCAGCATGGGTTTTTATACACATGGGTTTCCTCTGTCCACCCAGGCTGCTATCTGTGTCATCAGTTTGATATGAAACCAACACAAGACAAATACTATAGAAAATTATATACTGTACTCTATTCATAAGTACTATAATGAAACAGTTCTATTCTACAAGTCAGAGGACAGGAATCAGACAGAGCAGATAATCATATTACTATGGGTTAGGTTAACTAATAGTCACTACAGAAGGGAAACGACAGATACTCAGGTTAGCAGTACCCAGGTAGTATTACTACATCAGTACCCTACATCGTCTGTACCTTGGCAAGGCTCAGATATCTCCCCTCCATCTGCAAGACACAACCAGATTATTAGAAGACTAGTTCAACTGCAACAAATACAAATACAATCAGACAGGAAAATTAATCCCCTGCTAATTAGCATCAATCATAAAATTAATTAAGCATGCTGTATGTAACTAGACTTTTTAACATGTACGCACACAGTTTGTCAAAGGAGAGGAGAGTCCAGATTGACTTCTTCCAAGAGGAAATTGAAGTCTCGCAAGGCGTGAATATACGGCACCCCAAATATGAATATATGGCACCCCAAATATGAATATACCACACCACAAATATGTGACATCCTAAATATGAATATGCGACACCCCAAATATGAATATGTGACACCCCAAATATGAATATGTGACATCCTAAATATGAATATAAGGCACCTAAAATATGACACCAAGGGCAGATGAATTCACGTTTCTTGAGAAATTGAATCCTTTTCACCAGGTTTTCCTAGGTAAAGATCATAAGTATCCTTGTAGTAAAATGAAATGTTTCCATTATTTTGTAGGTTTCCTGTAGTTTGTTTTATTTAAGGGATTAAAAAGGTTGTATTCAGTTAGTTGGAGGGGCGGCAGTAGCTAGTTGCCCAGCAACCACAAGGTTGACGGTTCAAGTCCAGCTCCTGGGAAAAAAAATCGCAGGTTGGTGACTTCCATGGCTGCCTCTGCTAATGGTATGATGATATGTAAGTCGCTTTGGATAAAAGCGTCTGCTAAATGCCGTAATGTAATGTAATGTCGTCATATTTGGCTACGTTTACATTCGCACAAGAATTCCACTTATTTCCAATACTGCAAGTAAGGCAATAGTCTGATTAAGCTGTTTACATGATTGCACAAACTGACAACTCCCCATATTAATCCTGTTTACAGACTGAAGTACTTGGGAAACCTGTTGGAAAGGACACGACGCATGCAACTGATACAACCCGGTAACCTGGCAACCTGGCATTTTTGGATGAAGATTACGGAGTGAGGTTGGTTGGAACGGACATTTCCTGAGGGAGTTCAGTGATGTCGAGTTGAGAGAACTTTAGACTGCCAGCTGGGTGATCTACTGCATCTGATGTTCTCCAGGAAGTCACAGTCTGTCTGCTGAGTGATAACAGTGGCAGCGCTGGATAAACCTGGAAGCTGTGTGGAATACCGAGTTATAGCCAACCAGTGCACAGAAGCACCGTAAAGAAGTTTGTGTACCTATTTTGTAAGAGCATGGTGCTAATTGGGCTTCATTAAATCAAGGTACCCACATTGGATGATGCCTGCATAATTCCATAGCCCTTTAAAAATGCACATCACATCCCTCAAATTAGAGGCTGCAGATGTCAAGACAAGGTCAGTGTTTTATTTATCAAGTGCACAGTATAACACATTCTTAGGACATGGTAAGCAACAACTACGTAGTGGGCATATAAAAAACTAACAAACAAACAAAATTATAGTACAAATACATAAATAATAATATAATAACAAGTTTTAAAAAACATTTGAAAAAACACATTAATAAATAAAACACTAAAAGGATCACAACTAAGAGCAAGAGTAGCAAAAATATACATAACAGTCAAACATTAGCAGCAATTCCAGATAGGTGGCAGTGGCGTTGGGAGACGCCATACTACGTTGTAGAGACATTATCTGAATAGCAAGCATTACTTACAGAGTTGAGAGTTGTCCATTCGGTCCCTCCGGCCTGGGCCACTTCCTCCAATTTATTTGTGGAATTTGGATGAAGGTATCTAAAACTGCCCGGTTTATTAGCGCTTGAAAGTCCATGGCATCGGTTGCGCATGCTGGAGATGATCCAGCATCATCCACGGATACATCCAGGTTTTCAATGGCATTCGGTAGCAACAGATCCCACTCCCTACAACACAAACTTTCTTCCTCTCTGGGCATCTACTTGTACCTCTTGCAAGAACACCAAAAGTCACCCGAAATTCTTGGTCTAGCCTTGACCGCACCTTCGGATGGCTGCGCACCTTCTTTAGCCTCTCTATTGTCTCTTGCTCTCTTCTCAAACATCTCTTGGAGTTCAATAACGGGCGGCACGGTGGCTCAGTGGTTAGCACTGTCGCCTCACAGCAAATCTCACCTGGGGCCTCACTTATCAAGCATCTTAGAATAGGAGTACTGATCTAGGATTAGTGGGTAAGTCACATGACCTTATACTGTTCGCTGTGACTTAAAAGCCAATCTGGTCCCAGATCAGCACTCCTATTCTAAGATGCTTGATAAGTGAGGCCCCTGGTCCTTTCTGTGTGGAGTTTGCATGTTATCCCCGTGTTCACGTGGGTTTCCTCCAGGTGCTCCGGTTTCCTCCCACAGTCCAAAGACATGCAGGTCAGGCTGTTTACCTGCTCATGGTGACCCTGCTAAACTTCATTGAAGTGAACTAAAAACAGCAACTTGAACTCCTACAAAGTAAGCGTACCATTGCCTACTGTGAATGTCGAATCAACTAAAAATTATGTTCACCCTTAGGACTCACACGAAAGAAGAAGAAGAAGAGTTCAATAAGAATACGAATATTATAAATATAAAGTGAAGGAGTACCGATTGATATGTACATTAAGTTGTGATATTTATCAAGTGCACAGTATAACATAAGGTCATTCTGAGCAGTGAAATCCTTAAGACATGGCAAGCAAAAACTACGTAGTAGGCATATCATTTTTTCCCCTAATATTTAAAAGGATCACAAATCAGGGCAAGAGTATCAAAAATATACATAACAGTCAAACATTAGCAGCAATTCCAGAGCCAGAAAAGATGGGGAACATAGAAAATAAAAGTATTAAATATTATAAATATAAAGTGAAGGAGTACCGATGGATATGTAAACTAAATTATGGTGATGTACAATTAATGTACATAGGAAGTGACTAGAGCATACATTGGGGTGATCATGTGATCACTGTGATCACTGACATTAATGTTGCTGGTTGAGAAACCTGATGTCCAGGGGGAAAAAACAGTTAGTGAGTCTGGTAGTCCAGATGCTCCGGTAACGTCTACCAGATGGCAGCAGAGAGAACAGTCCATAGCCTGGGTGGCTGTAGTCTTTTATGATTTTCCGTGCTTTCCTAAGGCATCGTGTGGTAGATGCCTTGCACGAAGGGGACGTGGCAGCCAATGATGTGCTCCGCTGTCTTCACCACCCTTTGGAGGGCCTTGTGATCAGCAGCCGTACCAGGCAGTAATGCAGCCGGTGAGAATGCTCTCAATGGTGCACCTGTAAAAGTTGGTGAGAGTTTTGACAGACATGACAAACTTCTTGAGTCTCCTCAGGAAGTTTAGGCGCCTTTGGGCAGTTTTTACCGCCGCGTTCGATTGCCTGGACCAGGAGAGGTCATCATTGATGAACACACCGAGGAACATGAAGCAGGAGACTCTCTCCACTTCAGCTCCATTGATGTGAATGGGGGCGTGAGCAGATGGAAGGCACATATCGGTCCTGCCGCCTTCAGATGGCTTCAGGGATTTAATCAACTGAAAAGGAAGGCCTATAAGCAGTTGGGGCTGACAGATACTGGTAAGAATCAGCCCTTAATCTAACCCAGTGCAGGCTCTGCCTTACTACATTATATTACATTAGGGCATTTAGCAGACGCTTTTATCCAAAGCGACTTACATATCATACGGAGGCAGCCATGCAAGGCGCCAACCTGCTCAATGGGAGCAATTTGGTAGGTATCTTGCTCAAGGACACTTGTCAGATTTTTTCCCTGGGAGGAGCTGGACTCGAACCTTCCACCTTGCAGTTGCTGGGCGGGAACACTACCTCCTGAGTTACTGCCACCCCATACTGCACCCCATACTGCCTTACTCATATTATTGCCTTAATTGCAATATAATTGCATTTTTTACGTGTACCGGTATGTAAACAAGTCTACGTGTTAAAGAATTTATATCAAAGTGAAGCATAACATACATAAAAGGGGTTTATATGATTTTTGGACCCTTTAGTGGCAAGCCATGAAATTACAGAATGAACACAGATGGAAAAAAAACAAGCGACAAAACAAAACTACCACTTTGCCAGCGTGCGCCGTCACGAAATAAGGGGCTTACATATTTACTGTGATGGATTATCTCGCTCTGTGGAAGTTGTTTTTCATACTGTACAAGAATGAATGGCAGCAAATGGCTTCTTCTGAAGGAGGAAAATGAGCCCTGATATCTCCAACTATGCTGACTGTGTGCAGACACCAGAGAGGAAGCTGGACCATTGGTGCTAACCCCACCAAAACACACAAGGATTATCCTTTAACACCCAGATAATTAGCATCAACCAGAAACTGACAGCAGACAGGTGGTGGTCAGCATCCTGTCAAAGCATCAGCTAAACAACTAGAAAGTGTAAACCTATGTACTTCTGTCCGGGGCTCCTTTGGGCGGGACGGTAGGGAGTTGGCGTCCTCGGCGGCTACAGACCGGCGTTCCTGTCGGACTCGTCTGGGTCGATCCGCCCCGCGGGTTCGCCCTGTCGGACAAACGCAGGGTTCAAATTACCAACCTGGCAGGAGGAAAGCCAGGGGGTCCTCAAGGTCAAAGGTCAAAGTTAGTCTAATTAGTTGTCCTAATCGTTATTAACGTAAGTTGAAGGTTATTGTTTGTCTAGATAAATTGTGTGTGAGTCAAGGTCACTGTCAAAGTCAAGGTCATTACTTCTCATGGTCAGTCGGCATCCGTTTGCTCGACGGTTTATTATTTCCTCCGTCCTTCACTCATGACACTGACATGCTTATCGGATTTTGACTAAACTTGAGGTGAAAGGAATATTGTGAAATGGTTCAATCGTAAAAAAGTAACAAACAGGACTGTAACTCATGTTTTACAAATGAAATCCTCATGTTATGACTACAAATAATCATTAACGCTTTCAGTTCTCATTTTTCATCTGCGTATACTGTACATTCACAAATATGTTTTTGTTCAGACTTTTGGCTGTTTGTATCCTGTTAGTATGCGATTTAGAGAAGGCTGCTTGCAAGAGCCAAACTAATTTGTATCTTCCTTGCTTGCACAAGCAGCAAGGAGAGAAGCAGCATCTGTACCCAGAGTGCAAAACAAGTATGTGATATTCCTAGTAATGGGAGGTGTTGCATGGCAACCAGCCAATGGCATACTCATACCAACATATCCTCACCCATAAAACACGCCTTCTCCTGATTCCGGACCAGAAGTAATGCATTTTTAATGTGGTTTCTGCATAGACATTTTCAAAATAAAGGTTGTGGTTTAACCAAGGCACTTGAAAAACTATGGCAAACATGTGACTTTTACATTGAAAAATGGTAGCAACTTCCTTTCCGGTTACTTCCTGTTGTCATTTTTTCCTTGAAGATGTAGGTTAAAAGTACCATACAGGTTAGATTATCCAAGTCTATGGACAAATAATTTAATTAGTGTGCTCTCTCGTTCTCTCTTTTGTAGTTGTCTGTGCACAACATTACATTACATTACAGCATTTAGCAGACGCTTTTATCCAAAGCGACTTACCTATCATCATACTGTTGGCGGAGGCAGCCATGCAAGGAGCCAACCTGCTCAATATAATAACTGGATATAAAGCTCATATATGCACACACATACACCATAACACACACATATCCTCATTTTTATTGTAATTATTTTATGCCTTTTCTTGATTTATGCTGCATAGTTAGCTTTTTGGTTGCTTGTTTGCTTTTTTTATATGGATCATATGACTTTTGTATTTGCTTTCATTGCATATTGAGGGGTTTTCAAAATCTCACATGCACAATTTGTTTCTTCTTCTTTTGTTGTATTTCTGCTGCTTTTATTGTTCAAATCAACAAATCAAAATCATATGGTATATGGTGGTATATAATCATATTATGTTTTTACTGATTTTAGTGTAATTGTATTGGTTTTATTCTTCTGTAAATCCTGTAGTCCGCCATTGTTATTGCATATCACAGTGGCTTTCATTTATTGTTGTTTTATTGTGTGTAACACACTTTATAACTTTAATTTGAAATTTTGGCTGAGATATATCTGCCAAAACTCACCGTAATGGTGTGTTTCCAGAGTCGGAAAACACAATCTGTGTCAAAATGTGGGTTTACAATCCTGTTTACAGATTTACAGAAATTAGTTTGGGTTTCCAAATCACTTTTTTACAGTTGAAGCATTTCACAATGTTGAGTTTACATATGATTTGTTTTGGGAGAAATATACCTCCATAAAATACTAGGTGGAAAATGACACACAGTGTAATAATAATAATAATAATACATCCAATTTATATAGCGCTTTTCTATGTACCCAAAGACACTTTACAGAGTAAAAAAGAATAGAATAAACCAATTTTATAGTAGTAGTACAGCCATACAGGGAAAACTAAAGACAGAAACATAAAAAGTAAGGTCAAATGGATATGGAAGCTGTGTTTATCAGTGAGGAGGCTACAGGCTACAGCATGCAGTTAGTTCAGTAAATATGCAGCAGGGACCATGTGCATTTTTAGCTATGTTAGCTACCGAACAAGCTAACAGCCTAAAATACTCATGGTCCTGAGCATCATAACAGCAGCCTTCATAGGACCTTTCCACTGCTGAACTGGCTTCAGGAAATCAATCAAGTCAATCAATCAAACCCATATTCAGATGAAAGGAAGGAGTTAATGAGGGGTTGGGGATTAAGAGTCTGGAAGGATTACAGGGATTTATTTTGCTAATTTCATTCCCTAAAAGGTCATACAGCTTTTAGATGTGGCACGTATGTGGTGTTGCAAAAGTAGTTATTATGTAACTTGAGCTTTTTTCTTATCTGAGGTAATTTGGCACATAGTATCTTGAGTAAATAATCTGACTTGTAAAATGTATATTTTGGCACATAGTTGTGGTTAGTGAAAAGTTGAGTCCCAGCTGTGTTAAGGGTGATATGAGGTGGCTTCAGCTGAAAGGAAATGATAGATAAACAGTTCAGGAGCCAACACACACCCAAAATACACAAATAACACAACCATTCCAAAAACACAATGCTGTCAAATAAAAATACAAAATGAAATACACACCAGTAAATTCAACAAGATTGAAAACAAACTTGTATATATGTATATACATATATAAAATAAAACAATGATTAATTCCACACCATTATATCAAGTCAGAATATAAGTAGTGTGTCTGATAACCAAAGCAAACAGGAAGTTGTTAGTAGAATCTGACAACACTGACAATACCACAGCAAATCAGAAACTAAAGCAGCAGGGGTGGGAGTTTGGATTGGTTGTCAGATTTAAAAAAAAGGGTGGGGTCAAGTTAGTGAAGGGTGTATCCAACATTCAGATAGAAAACGCAGCTCTCTTTAAAGATACAAAAAATCTATCTTTTTGGACTACGGTCTGAACTGAATTTTTACCCAGGTGATTTGGGTGTTAATTAAGGGGGCGGAGCCAGTTTGTGACAGGTATTGCAGATATACTTTTAACATTTTTACATTATAAACTGTGGAGTTGCTTCTCTTAATTCATTGTAGATTGTAGAGATGGGTTACTGAAAACAGCTTGTTAGCGGTGTTAGCATTCCTCAATAAAAACCAACGGCATTGCTTACCTCAAGATTTTAATTAGCTTGCAGCTAACACCACTTATTTATTCAAATGAGGAATGCTAACAATGCTAACAAGCTGGTTTTAGGGCAGCTGAAGGACAAAGCACCAGGTGAAGCAAAATAACGACTAATATTCAAAAAGGAGGCGGGGCTGGCTTGTCGTTGGTCAGATGTCGGTCACCTGGTGACGGTAGGTGAGGGGGGGGCAAAGTGTCCGGACCTCATGTGGGCGGAGTCAGCTCGGTCAGTAGAGTGGGAGCGAGTGTAGATTGGTCGATCCACCATCGCACGCTGGTCAGCTGACCGAGAACGGCTGTAGTAGTCACGACGATCCATCCCCCGACTGTACCTGTACATCACCATGACAACCACGCTCTGGTCACTGTGAAGCACTGTTACCATACCAACCGGCTGTACCTGTGAGAGGGGTTAGTCACATCACCATGCCAACCACACCGTTGTTACCATGTCAACCGGCCGTACCTGTGGAGGACTTTTAGTCAGGTTACCATGGCAACCATACTGTGGAAATGTGGAGCATGGTTTAGGTGTCAACTGTCCATATCTAAGGAAAGTTAGTTAACCAGGCAACCGTGTAACACTGTTTCCACAGCAACTGAAGGATCTGGGGGAGGGGTCTAGCCAGATAACCACGGCAACCACGCTACGGAAACCATAACAACCAGCTGTAACTGGAATAATGTCACCCTAACCAGTACAAGATGTTGAAGGTTTCCATGGGAACAGCTAGATGTACCTGGAAAAACAGTAGTTAGATAACCATGGCAACACAGTAACCAGCTATGCATAGGAAATAGCAGGCACTGATGTGTGGGCTGTGGAGGAGCAGAATCTCAACTCTTTGGTTCAGTATGACTGTCAGTCAAAACCTACCAACCTCAAACACACAGAAACAAACCTGTTGGCATGTTGGCACTATGTTTCCCAAAAGGCCTTGCTGTGGAAGCAGATACAGCACAGCGTTTTGGTTCCCCTGATTGCTGCTTGACTAACTTGGATGGAGGGAGGCAGGGAGGGATCAGACATCCATTGATCTATCTATCAAACACTCCATCTATTCCATCCATCCATTTACCTCAACAGCTCTTCATCGAAGGCGTCGAGTTCGTAGGGGAAGTCAGGGACGAAGTCCTGGCTGTGGTCAGGAAGTACAGAGACACACCGGCTTTCATTTACTGAGTCTACTGGTATACTGGTATCACAACCAGCTGCTTAACCTCAAACGCATCAACTAGGAACCTACATCTGAAGTGGTGAATCCATATGAGACTAATTTTAGTGTGCATTTACTGATATATTTTATAATAATGACTTAATCCTCAGTCATTTCTACTGCTGCTCTACATCAACCAGGAAGCAGACTCAGTCTATCACTATATTACCCATAACCCCTGGGTCTTACCTGTAGTCCTCACAGCTCCCATTCATCATCTGGTTCAGCCAGGGAGTGTGGTTAGGACCACTGAAATATCTTAAGAGAACACACACACACACAGATGCACACACAAGTAGACGTGAATACTCAGTCATACACGTGCTCCACTTTCACCTTGCTACTGCTACAACTGCTACTATTACTACTACTACTACTGCAACTATTACTACTACTTATACTACTACTTCTACTACTACTACTGCTACTACTACTGCTACTACTACTGCAACTATTACTACTACTACTGCTACTACTACAACCATTACTACTGCTTATACTACTACTATTACTACTGCAACTATTACTACTACTACTACTACTACTACTACTACTGCTACTACTACTACTGCTACTGCTACTGACACAACTGCTGCTACTACTACTGATACTGAT
>OMOT01020556.1:2922-16105 GCA_900312575.1 Acanthochaenus luetkenii | reverse complement strand
GTCGGGGCGCCTCTGGGGGCGGCTGTCCGGTGCCACCGGGCCTGGTCCGCCATTCGGAACCATACACCTCAGCGCGGCGTGGGGGCTTCGCTCCTGGTCCCTCTCCTTGCGCTTCCGGTGCCCAACTCGCCAGAAAAAGTCAGATGTCATCTGACTGGCTGCCCTGTATATCAATCAAGTGACGGGATGGATAATAGGCTGACGTCTACATTACACTGCATTACATCATTTAGCAGACGCTTTTGTCCAAAGCAAACATTTTTCGTCAACATCAGTCAGACCAACTATAGCAGTCTTTCATTGTGAATAATTGTTTTTTTTTTTATATATAATTCCCGATCGCGATCGACCTATTGAGCACCCCTGCTGTAGACTAAACAACAGCAAATAAAATACAGCTCACTGTTCCATTTCTTAAACTTTTGAAGACGTATACAAAATAATAATCTAAACTATACTGTTATTTATATAATTTCTTAAGAATATAGTAATAATTTGTTCCCCAATGCAGGCGGAGATATCGCAGAGCTGATGCTGGACTTCATCGACTGGCTGACCCAGCAGGACTTTGGCCGGCGCTGCATCCTGAGCGTCAGGGACATCCTGTCTTGGGTCTACTTCCTCAACGTCGTGTGCGAGCGCGACGAGGATGGCTTCATGACCATGGGAGCCATCGAGGATGAAGAGGAAACGGAGTGGGACCTCCGACTGGACACGGTCACCGCCTTCATCCACGCCGCCTGCTTGGTCTACATAGACGGCATTGGCTCAGGTGAGCCGATGAGTTGGTTTGACTGGTGTCATTTTGATTTCCCATTTGAACGCTTAACCCGGACGGACTCAAAACGGCCGCCGAGGGGCCCGGTGATACCATGTGAAAGCAACCTGTAGGACTAAAAATGCATGTATCACAGCATTTGTAGAATATTTTCCTGATGTATAATTTGGCATACAAAGCAGGGCATTTTTCGCTCTTGTAGGGAATTACTCACTCAGCGTTTGGAGAGTATGATCTGAGGAAGTCTCCCCCTCTTGCAGGAACTACTGTATCCTCTGCAGACAACGCCCTCTCGGCACGTCGGTTATGCCTGGGCTTCCTGCAGCAGCGGCTGAGTAAGATGACCAAGCTGGATCAGGAGATGCTGGATGCCCTGAGGGTCTACGACACCAGCCTGCCCAGGGAACCCCAGTGGGGCGATGACTTCTTTGGCATCGACCCCTTCTACATCGCCTTAGGTTTGGACTCCAATATGTTTAAATGTCATTTGTTAGTATCGGATGTTATGCACTTCACTTAACTAAGGTTACCTTCACGCCGCAGGCCTTCGTGCTGAATTCCTGTTCATATCTAGTCGAGGATGTAACCCGTATCCGATACCAATATGAACTGACAGTGACTGACTAGCCTAAAACGTCAAGTTTTATTCTCATTTATTATACCTTTTGTTTTAGTATTGTTTTCATAACGTTTGCCTGAAGCAAATAGCCGTTTGTAGTGTATAATACAGTGGAATGATGATTCATTAATAATTGACAAGCTGTTATAATTATTCTGTTTATTTACCATCCAGGACATCAGAATGAGAGTCGTGACCTGTCAGACTACGCCATTGCAGCAGGCACTACAGCGGTGAACGCCCAGAGGCTTCTGCGGGCGCTGAAGCTGCAGAGGCCAGTGCTGCTGGAGGGCTCACCTGGTGTGGGTAAGACCAGCCTGGTTGCAGCACTGGCAAAGGCTTCAGGGAACCACCTGATCAGAATCAACCTTTCAGAGCAAACGGTAAGCCACTGATGGAATTATCACCAGCTCTTTCGTTTGTGCTATGGAATGAGCTTGTTGGAGAAAGAAAGGAAAGTTGGAAATAAGTTTACTCCACAAAACTGATACCATGCATCTCTGGCAGGATGTGACGGACTTGTTTGGGACAGACCTGCCGGTGGAGGGAGGAAAGGGGGGAGAGTTTGCATGGCGTGATGGCCCCGTTTTGGCTGCTTTGAAGGCAGGACACTGGATCGTCCTCGATGAGGTATGGACCAATGTTCAACCATGCAGTTTTCGTAGTTGTTAATATATGACGTTTTCGTGTATTTCTACACCAGTTTTTAGGGCTTGGAACTTCTTCTTTTTTCAACCCTTAACAAACCCTAAAACAAGGGATGCCTGCACACCACACACTGATGCTGGCACATAAGCATGGGATTGAAACTGAATTTTAAATACACATATATATTGACCAGTACCAGAAACTTGTCTAGAAGCTGCAATTATTAAAAATATATATATACGTTTTCATGTTCTTTAAATATTCTTGTGACTTCGTCCCTCCACTCTGATTGGTAGAAAGATAGATAGATAGATAGATAGATAGATAGGTGGATAGTTAATAGATTAATGAAAATAAATAAATAAAAATAATATGACTCATGCCTATGTTTCTTGTGCTGACAGCTGAACCTGGCCTCCCAGTCGGTGCTGGAGGGCCTGAATGCCTGCTTCGACCACCGAGCGGAGATCTACATTCCAGAGCTGGGCATGAGCTTCCAGGTTCAGCATGAGAAGACCAAGATCTTTGGCTGCCAGAACCCCTTCACCCAAGGTGGCGGGCGCAAGGGGCTGCCCAAATCCTTCCTAAATAGATTCACGCAGGTAAATAATAGTATTATTAGTCCCGCTCTCCTCCCCTTCAGTTGGTGAAGTTCACACCTCCAACACTTGAACTCTTGTCATTCATCTTGATGAGCCATCTACCCTGATCTCTAACCGGCATCCGTAAAGCCACCACAGGCCACGAAGAATGCAGCCCAAAAAAGCAACACCAATGTTCACCGTGTTTAGAACAGGCTGCGTCTGTCGCACATTTAGATTAGCTGTTTATTGTCTTATTGCTTTGCACCATTTTCTTTTTTTTATGTGCTTGCTTACTTATTTATTTACTCACCCACTTAATTACGTATTCATTTATTTGGTTCATTGATTTCTCAAGAATAGAATAGTAGTAGAAAATCTAATTTGTCTTTGTGCTTCCAGGTTTTCGTGGACCAACTCACCAGTAAAGACTTGGAGTTCATTGGAGACTCAATTTTCCCCAACATCAATAAGGAAATAATCGCTAAAATGGTGGAGTTTAATAATAAGGTACGTTTCCCGTACCCCTCTATTTCAGTGTGCTTCAGCTTGGTTATAGCTCTCTCACTGTCATTTAACATTGTGTGGTATCTGTTGTTAAGATAACGTGTGACATGGCTTCATCATGTTGCCCAGGCACTGCCAGTATACGCCATATTGAACATCAACCAAAATGTTCAAATCCAGTCAAGAAATTAGAAAAAGTCCTATAAAATGGGAAAACATAGGAATCGTCTTTTTGGAACTCAATATAGTGGAATCAGTAGTGTTTCGTCTTCTCCACGTCAGATTGTTTTCTAACCCAACAATCTGTTCATACTGTTGGCTTCCATTCTTACGTTGCTTTCAGTCTTAGATTTATCTTAGTTCAACTTTTGAGTTTTTCACATCCTGTCCACCTCCGTCAGCTTGTCCACGAGGTGTCTGTGGAGAGGCGATGGGGTCAGAGAGGAAGCCCCTGGGAGTTCAACCTGCGCGACATGTTTCGGTGGTGTCAGCTGATGCAGGCCGACCAATCGCCGGGATTTTTCAACCCAGGCCAACATGTGGCCTTGGTGTATGCTGATAGGATGAGGACGGAGGCAGACAAGGCCCAGGTATGCTATTTTAGCTCTTTGCTTTCACTTGGGTGTCCCATCTGCAGCACGTTTTGCAGTGGCGATTTTGCATCCCTCATACTATGCATTCTGTTGGCCCACGTGAAAACCAGGAGATAAGCAGTGATAATATGGGAATAAAATATTATTTGCACCACCCTTCACTGGTGCGCTTGTTTCAAAACATCCTGCTCATCCTGTGAAACCTCTCCTGTCCCACGCAGGTGTTGTCTGTGTTCAGGAAGGTGTTTGGAGCGGACTTTGAGCCGTGCACAGGTTCAAGGCAGTTCCACATCACTCCGCTCAATCTGCAGGTTCGTCAAAATCCCCAAACATCATCCTGTTCTTCAGCGGCAAATGTTTGACTATTCATCTGGACTCTTTGCATCTTGTTTGTCCTTCAAGGTGGGCTTCTCAGTCCTACAGCGCAGCGGCGGAGCCCCTGTGGCCCTGGACCCGCCACTGTCCATCACACACCAGGCCCTGCGACCCCTGGAGTCCCTGATGAAGTGTGTGGAGATGGGCTGGATGACCATACTGGTCGGCCCCACAGCCAGCGGGAAGACCAACCTGGTGAGGCTGCTGGCTCTGCTGACAGGCCATCGCCTCAGGGTCATGGCCATGAACAGCGCCATGGACACCACAGAGCTGCTGGGAGGCTTTGAACAGGTAAACATGAAAGGGATACCTACGCTCTTTGAATTTTAGTCCATTGTTTTCTGTCACCAGGGACTTCGGCTTGTTAACATTGCCCATTGAAACCAACCAATACCAGTGTTGCAAGCTAGCTTGAGGTTTGCAGTACCAATTTAAATGAAGAACGCTAACATGCTGTTTCTTTTTTAACGGACAGATTTTCCTAAATTTTTGTTGAGGAAATATGTGTGTTTTGATTCTGTTTCGCTTACTGAAGTGATGCGTCAAGTGTAAAAAAAACCCATCGGAACTGGTAACATTTTCCCCTTTCTCCAGGTGGATATCATGCGGCCCTGGCAGCAAGTGCTGGAAAGCGTGGACTACATAGTTGCCATGGTAACGAGGCGCGGCCTGATGTCGCTGGACATCGGCGTCCAGGACACGGAGTTCCTACTGAAGACTTGGGGCCTGTTCTGCCGTTGGCTGAAGGAGGAAGGGCTGGAAAGGACCGGGGGGGCGGTCAACTCTGAAGCCCTGAACAAACTGGAGGTTATCATCCTCCTCCTGCAGAAACTCAACACCAAACTGAAGGTGTTCACAGGTAATCCCCTACATACAAACTGGTCTGATAAAAGAGGAAAGGCTTTTAAAACAAGAGTTGGAATTAAGATAAGATTAATCTTTAATCATCTTAAATTCTTAAATCAAATTTAGTTTACCTATCAGTGTCCGTCTATTTTTTTTTGTAAGTATAAGAATCTCTTCCCATTATTTTAACTCGTTTGTCTTTGTGTTTGTCCTGCAGACATGTCCAAGCTGCAGATGGACTTCACGCTGCTGAAAGAGCGTCTGGCCCAGCTGGAGGACGGCTGGACCAATGGAGGCTTCGAGTGGTTGGACGGTATGCTGGTCCAGGCCCTGCAGGCTGGTGACTGGCTGCTCATGGACAACGTCAACTTCTGCAGGTGAGGAAATGGCAGTGCTTGTTACTTTGATCTGTAAAAACTGTGTTTTCCTTGGGATTTAGTTGGAATTGGTGGGTAACATCACTCTTTGGTTGGGTTTCACAAAGGGATACTAGTTTGAAAGCCACTCAGAAATCTACTGTACTTAATCAGGTTAGAAATATTACGCAAGGAAATATCTTAAATATCAGAAAATTTTCTTAAGCTGTTCAGATAAATATGTATATGGTTCCTATGCAGGTCTGGAAAGTATGTAACATTTATTTGATAATTTCCAGGTTTAGTAAAGTTTAGGAATTACATGTCTGGAAAAGTGAAAAAACTGTTGTTCAGTCCTAATACATGATTTTAAATCCAGTCAAGAAATGATGGACTGGAAACTGTTTGAAATTTTATTTTGAAATGTCCCCATATTCAGATAGACCTCACGAGATTAATAAGCAAAGACGAGCCTGAAAACTACTTTTGGTGCTTTTTTTTGGGTTTGAACTAAGTGTTGTGTGCTCGTGTTCAGCGCCTCTGTACTGGATCGCCTAAATGCCCTGCTAGAGCCCGGTGGATCTCTGACCATCAACGAACGCGGTGTCATCGACGGAACGACCCCCAAAATCATCCCACACCCCAACTTCAGGTACTATGCAAAATCATAGCCAGTTCACTGTTTCACATCAGGCCATGGAATGACGGCCAGCGCTCAACCATTGTGTGTGACTCTGCAGGTTGTTCCTGACCATGGACCCTTTGCATGGAGAGATCTCCAGAGCCATGAGGAACAGAGGGGTCGAGGTTTACATCCCAGGGGAACATGAGGGGGTCTGCTGGGACACGCTGGACCTGAAGACAGTGCTTCACACAGCGGGGGTGACTGGGGATTGCGTGTGTGATCTGCTGATCGAAATACATAACAGTATCAAATCCGCTATCTGGGGTAAACACAGAGATGTTTGTTTCTGTAGAGAATATTTCTTGTTGTATTCATTTACCTTTTTCAGACGGGCAGCTCAAATCAAATCTTTTTGGTATATCCACATGGAATCCCATCTTTTCTCTTCCCATCCAGATCAAATTTAAACCACGTTGGTAGGATCCAGATCAAATGTAGACCACGTTGGTAGGGAGTTTGAAATGCAATTCAAACCGCATCTCTGAAAATCTGATTTCAAGTCTTTTATTCTGTCACTCCAAACGCGACACATATTTGACATCACATTTTGCTAAGAGCAGAGAACAACAAACATGGAGGAGAGCCAGCAATACATTCATGCTGCCTGGACAGGTGAAGAGGTGTCCTGCCTCCTCTCAGTGCAACCCCACTAGAAAATGGCATCATACAAACAGTCAGAATAAACTATGGCTATCTTACTAGCTTGTTGCTAGCATCTTGAGTTGTTGGACAGAAAACACGCGTGTGCATGCCTGTTGTAATGACAGCAAATGATTATACTGTCTAAACATACTAATCCAATGTGGTCACTTGTACATTTCGACATGGACACTCCGCCTTATAGATCAGATTTGGAGCAAAACGTCGGATTGGCCTGCTGTCTGAACCTAGCCGTAGTGTATCTGTTCAGTCGTCTGCGGAGTCGATAAAAGACGTCCTCCGACTGTCTTTCAGATTCACCTGCCTCATCCATGGCCTCCCTGCTCCATGCTGCCACCCTGCTGTCCTGTCAGCTCCAGAGAGGCGTGGATTTGCCCAGCGCCCTGCAGCATGCCTGTGGAGAGGCTTACTCCCTCTGCCAACGCACCACTGCCAGCCAAAGGGTAACCAACACCCCCTTAACAATGGTTCCCCCTTCTGTTATGCTTGACTTGTCTCCACTGTCAACTTTTCAATAGCTGCTTAGCAAGAGCCATGACCAGCACTTCCCCCGAACCATCTGTTTAGGGCTACTAGCTACAATTGAGGGGCTTAGTAAACATACCATAGTGCTTAAAGGTGCTACATGTGAAATGTTGAAATGTGATTTTACACTCGATTGTATCAATTGTGCCATAAAGCAACCCAGCATATTTCCTACCAAATCCGACCCGTTGGCACACAATGTAGAATCCAGTGTAGATGCTGGTAGAATCTGCCAGTGTTCTCTGTGACTGTCTCGTTTGTTATGGATATTAAACTAATGCAATGTCTGTCTCAGAATGAATGTGGTAGTGCCTTATTGATTTTAAAATGCTACACATAGCACCTTTACGGATAGGTATTAATAAATACTACATGGTGTCCCCCCAGCAAGCCCAGCAGGTGATTGAGCAGCACATGGCCATCCTGGACACCGAGGACTGGGGCAGCGGGCTGCTGTGTGCCGGGGTCTGGCCCGACGGCTTCCCCTCCGCCCTGCTCTCCACAGAGGACTCCTGCTTCTCCTCCGTCCTCCGAGATGGACAGGTCCTCTCGTTCTGCCTCAACACCCTCAGCCTGCAGGGCAAAAGGTAAGACGCTGGGGTCGTAGGAGGCTGCAGTATAGTGAATAGTGGCTATCGCTGCTCATGCTAACTACCCAGTTCTTCTTCTGTTTGTTCCAAACAAACCGCTGTTGCTGCTGCTGGAAGAACAAAACACATCACTTCCTGTGTGCCAAAGGACACATATGAAAATGTCACAGATTATTACTTTATGGCATTATAGATAAATACCAACGATTGTGTTCGCACAGGAATCGTCCACTTAGTCTGAGTGACCTGCAGAGGGCGCTGCAGAGCAGTGTTGTCCATGAAGGGTTGGTGTTCTCTGGAGGAGTTGTGGATCTGGAGGACGGAGACGCTCTGCGGCTGATCCCCACGGCGGTCCGACTGCTCACAGAGAGAGCCACTCACGGAGACTGGATCCTCCGCAGCAGCTGGCTCTCTCACCTGGGAAAGAGCTACAAATACGCCCCCGGTTGGTTCATTTTGCGTAGCCTATTGACATACCACTTTGTTTATTGAAATGAATGATTCTGGATCTATGGCTGCGATAAACTGAAAGAACAGCAAAATTGCAATAGTGACAACTACTGTCTCCAAATCACGAAATACCCCAACATTTTGGAATTAGATGGAAAGTTGTTTCAGACTACTTCATAAACAGCGAAAATCATTCCTTTTAGTCAAACTGGAAAAATCCTACACATCAGCATCCCAACGCCGCTGCCTCCAGCTCAGAAAAAAACAGTCCATATGTATTGTAGTTCACATTGCAATCGCATTACACAGCTAAAATAGCAATGGGACTTGTTTAGTCCAAATTGTGCTGCCTTATCTGGCACTACTACTGCTTTTGACCCTAAAACAAGGTGACTGGACTCTTTCAGATCCAGCGCTGGTCCAGGTGGAGGCAGGAAACAGGGCCCTGAAGGCCGTGTTCAGTAGCAAACTTGCTGTTAAGGGCAAGTCCCTCACAGAGTTGCTCCAGCCACACAGCACAGGTAAACTATCTTTGGTTTCCTTGTTTTGCCAAGGTATTTCCCTTTTATTTTATTTTATGGATGGCATAGTTGATAACATTGCATGTTAACTGATGCTATTGGAGAACCAGGGTTACAGTCATAACTTAAAAGATTTCCGCACAAATGAGGGGATTAAAGACTTAAGTGCACACACTAACCTGTTGGAGCAAAAATAAGTATTGGAGCATAATTATACACTAGTGGGCCCATTTGCTGTGTTCTGGATAAATGTTAAAAGATGTTCAGGATTTCTATCTGTTTCACCTAGTTAATAGCCATTCTCTGTTATGTTATCAGATGAATACAGGATTCTGGTGGACATGCGCTGGAACAAGCAATACCTGGATATTCTAGCCAACAAGTGTAACTTTGAGGATGAGGAAAGATACATGGATTTTCTGGAGGCGCTGAACGCAGTCGCCAACAGGTAGGAGGACGGCTGTCAAGTTTGACAGTTTAGGCGTTTAGCTGACGCACTATTCAAGAAAAAAATGGAAACACTGCTGCTGTAGAACAGGTCTGTGCTTGTAACTCCTACACTTGCAAGTGGACTAGTAACGACAACAGACAACGATATAGTGCTAAGAATTAGAAACAGGGTTCCTATGCTGGTCTGGGATTTCTGGAAAGGTTTGGAAACTTATCTTCATTTCCCCCCAGTTCTTTCCAGTTCTTTACTGTTGGTTATTGAGCAAAAAGTCTGGAAGAGTTTGGAGAAACTTTGAAGTCATGACACACATTTTTATGTAGCTGTAGACGCTGTAGAATGATCTAGTGTACAGACTTCATCAGCATATGTTGAACACTGGCCAAAATCTTCAAATCCAGTTAAGAAATAATGGTGTTTTTTCTATTTCTCTTTCAAATGTCGATCTTCTAAAACCATTTCCCTTATGTTTAGAGTGATAATTATGTGTTTGTTTCGTAGGATCGTTCTGATGACGGACAGGGAGGAGAGGTCTGTCATCTGCACCTGTGCTATCAATCTGTCTGCACAGAACTGTGCCCTGAGAATAGCCACGGCCTTCAGCAAGGGTATGGAGAGCCACAAGTAGAAACATTTATACTTTGAGATGGGAGAAATCTGACTGAATGTTGATGCGTGCATCACATGTACAGTATGAATAGTTGAATAGTTGGCTCGTTAACAATGCCTACTTTTTTCCAAATGTCTAACACGCCATTTTGCGTCTGTGTTTATCCAAAGTTCCTTACAGTACCACGAGTGCATACATTTTGAGCATGGGTGGCTAAAGTGGGAGTGGAAACTGGTGGTGTCTCTACCTCTACCTTGAGCTACACGGGACTGAGAGCCAAGCATTATGTATAATTCAGAATGAGTATCAGGCAGCTTGTTTCTTCCGCCCTCACAGGGACTGTGGACATCAGCCATCTGCCCCACCCGGTGCTGATGCACCTCCGAACCTTCTTTGACTTGTGGGACTCGTTCACCCTGCAGGCAGTGCAGAGTGGACAGCTGTACATCTCGGACCACATCATGTTTGAGGTGAGCGCTCTGTCCTCATGGAGCCACTTCACATCCAGCCTTTTCTTTTTCTGGGTCATCTTTTAGGGAAGTACTACTACTTACTATTTAAGTAGTAGTTATTTAAAATAATAAAAAATCATGTCCTCAGAAGTATTAAAACGATACTGGGTCTCCTCGCTCATGATTCCTGTGTGTGTGTGTTTGTGTGCAGATCCTGCAGCTGCTACAGTGGCGGGATCGTTTCTGGGACGTTTGCAACACGCTGCCGGCCGACTCTCAGGGCGTCTCGGTCCTCTCTCTGCACTGGCAGTGGGTCCAGAAACACCTCATCCTCCGGCTGCCGCAGCTCCTCTTGGGCGATGCCGCCGCCACCTTTGAGTAAAGACGTTTCTCCCCACTACATAATTTTATATTTTCCAATAAAGTTAGGCAATTTAACACAAGGCAACACAGGAGAATAGGATATCATCCTATCAGAATGAAATTGTATATGTTGAATATGAACACAAATCAATATTAACTCCGCCAGTCACTTTGGCAGGTAAACAGCCTTAAAGTGGATGTTTTTTATATTCTAAAATACAACAAACTTAGGCTAGCAGACCAAAAAGGTTTATTTCCTGGCCTTGTTTACAACATTAACAATTACAAAAATAACATTGCAGGGATGGTATGTGACTGTATTTATGACTGCAGTACAGTATTTTCATTTTAACTACTTTTACCATCAGTATGTCAGCTGTTTTATTATTGCTATTTCATTTTACAATGTCTACAACTCTAAAATGACCATTGCCGTGATATAATTGTACTTCAGGGGACAACAGGAGCTCCAAACAGTGTCCGCAGCGATCCAGACTGTACTCTCCACCCCGGTCTCTGTGTCCGCGGCTCTGAAAGGCATCCAGAAAACCCTGGGGAAAGCTCTCCCATTCAAGGTGGGGAGAAACTTGATCAGGGTTATAATAATTTGCAACGGCCAACTACTATTTGACCCAGTTCTGTGTATTATACATAATCTAAGCTTAATCCTATGAAACAGCTGTGAATGGATTTGCCCAGTTTACCAGCTCGTACCCGCAACTACTCCTTTCCCATTAACAGCAAGGTTTATAAGTAAGCTCTCATGCAAGGCTGTAGCAGAAAGCATTTCTCATCTGATCCTGTGTATTTTAGAAATCTATTGCTCATTAGCAACATTCCTCCTGTCACTATTCCCCAGTTGGAGTCAGTTGCTGAGTGTGCTTCTCGGCTGAGGGTGCTGAGCAAAGCGCTGGACGTGAGCGACCTGAGGCTGGACAGCACCGCCGGCCCGTGGAGGCAGGAGCTCGTCAGGCTTCAGGGTGCTGGGCTGGGGCTGGACACCAAGGAAAGCCTCCTAGAAGCCTGGGGCCTCGTTCTGCTAGCAAACAACCAGCTGGATCCCCAGACGTCTGGTAAGCTTGTGCCACAGAAAGATCATTTTACATTTTATTTATTTTGGTGTTTTTTGGTTGTTGTTGCTGTGCCAGAGACTTGCGCACGAGGAGTTAAGTTCTATCCTTGTTGTTGAGATTCCTACTGGTCACAGATAGAGGTCAATAAAGGTAATTGATTACTTAAAGATTAACTAAACACCAAACCAAAATCTAATGACTGACATCTAATGGTGCAGATTTGGGTTTGGTGTTAAGTTACTCTTTAATGACCCTTTAAACTTAGTGTCATACACTGTAATTAGGAATTTATAAATGTTTGCATTTCACTGGATCACGGGTCGGTCATTTGCAGTGCGGTTGGAGCAGGTTTAGTCTTGATAAAGGACACTTATACTGGAAGATACGCATCGGCTGTAGTTAGGATGCAACCTGTGACCGTCTGGTTACAGGACTGTCTCTCTAGCAACCAGGCTGCCCTGCCGCCTCACGACATTCATCATTGACTTTTATTTATTTATTTTTGACCTCAGGAGTCTTGGAGAGGTTGGTGTCGTGCGTGGAGCAGCAGCATAGTCAAATGACTTCCAGTGGGCTCCTGGAGGTGCATGCCATGTCCGGGGGGGAGAAGCCAAGAGACGTAATCCACCTGGCCAGGGAGGAGCTACAGCAGCTCAGCCGCAGGGCCCAGCTCTGGCCTCTAATGGAGGAGCTGGCTGTACTCAACCAGCTACGGCTCAGCACAGACCTACTGCAGCTGGCTCTCACACCGGGGTAAAGTCCCAATGAGACATTTTGAGAGCATCTTGCTTCCTTAATGTGATGTGTTTCCCGTTGAAACGTCCTGTTTCAACATGTGTTTATCGGTCTCCTCGTCCATCTACCCATCAATCTATTGATCTTTCTATCTGTATCTATTGCAATCAGCTAATTCTATTATGTTCTTATTTTTCTGAATACAATCTCTTTTATGCAACAATCACAAAACGCCCTTCACCCACTAACCCAACCAACCCCAAGAGGAACCTCTCGACCCCCTCTCCCCTCCCTCTCGACCCCCTCTCCCCTCCCTCCAAGCAACATTTATGGAGCGCTATCTGAAACGGCAATTTCATGGCATCGATGGATGGTTTTGTGAACTATTCCTGTTAATCCACAGTGACCAGGAGGCCGAGGACAGCTTGCGTCGGGAGCTCTCCAGACATCTTCGCTTCTGCCTTCAGTCCACACCAATGAACGTCAGTCAGCTCCAGCCACTCTGGTTCCTGCTCAGCAGTGAGAGGGTTAGTAGGAACAGTCTTGGATTTCCTGCAGTATTATGGATTGATAGTATGCAATATGTCATGAAATACAAGATCTTGGTTTCTCAATAATAATAGTCTTTATGTAACGCCACCTCACGATTCAGACTGGTGTATTTTTACCTAAAGGTCTTGCCTAGTGCAGCTTTTTTTAAAGTGCGAAAGCAATAGAATACAAATGCAACTTAAAATATTGGGTTAAAAGTGATTCTTTAAAACCATA
>OMOT01020549.1:2589-46063 GCA_900312575.1 Acanthochaenus luetkenii | reverse complement strand
ACCTGAGCCGGCGTTATTTATTATTCACAGTGGGTAGCCTGCTGTCACAGGTGAAGGGAAACAAGTTCCCCAGGGACTGAGTGGGTAGGATAGAGAAGTCCCTCTCTTCATCATACCTCACAGGCAAATGAGCTGATCATCATTTGTACTAAATGCATTAATGGGATCTGTCAGAATTGAAATATCACTCTTTCATTATATTCCTTTCTGTGCTGGTTTTGGATAGTTTTCATTTCCTATTTTTCAGATTGGGTCTGGGTGTGTTACATCTAGGCTAATTATTTCTTCTCTCACCCTCTCAATTTGATTCCACTCAGTGAAATAGATTCTTCCTAAGCCTTGTGGCTTTGTCCCCTGTTCGCTACAGCCACTGCTGCCTGGGTCTGGCTCCTCAGCGCGGATGACCATTGCAGTAATAATAATGAGGTGTCATCACTTTAAATATTGTCTCCTGACAGCTAAATCTAAATCAAAGCTGGCCACGGTGGTCAACCTGGGGACCAAAATTATGCCAACAACCGCAACTCACTGAACACCATACTAAGGCTGTCATAAGAATAGCCAACAAGATTCTTGAGGACACTTCACACCCACTCCACATCTTTGACCTTCTATCTTCTGGGCACATGTTTAGGGTCACCTGGGCCCAAAATCTGGTTTTAATAAATAATTTACCATATTACTGTTGAACAAATCAAGGGACAATATAGAGATGTTTTGAACCCAACTTTTCATTGTACACAGCACCTTGCCATGTTTCATGTAAATGTTTGAAACATTGGTTTTTAACTCTTTGTATTACAAGTGCTTGTTTTGTGTTTGACGAGCCTGACACAAGCCAAATACAAATGTCCATGTTACTTGCAATAATGGACAATACAGTTTTCTTCAATCTTGAATCATATTGTGCTAATTGAACAGATTAGTACAACCAGGGTCTGAACTGGAGGACAAAACCTCCCTCCCTGATTTTCTCTCCACCCTCCCTCATTCTTTCCTTCTCTCATTCCCTCCCTTTCTCAGTGTCTCCTCTCTCTCTGTCTCTCTCTCTCTGTGTGTCTCTCTCTCTCTTTTCTCGGGCAGATGGTTTTGATGAGCGCCCACTGTGAACCTTAAGTGTTTCTGCTGGGATTACAAACACTGGGCAGGAGTCCCTGTGGTGTGGGAGGGGGGGACGACTATGGACACAGAAAGGAGGGAAAGGACTGCTGGCTTGGTGGGGGGGCTGTCAGGGACCATAGGGGATGGAGAAAGGACAATGCAGGCTCAAACGGGCCTCCATGTCGTGGTCTTTTCCTTACGCATGCTTGTCTTTAGGCATCCTGAGGCCCCCTGTGGTGAAAATGAGGCCCAGAACTTTAACCTGCATAGATCTGGACTCTGTTTGCCCCATGTTGACCATACTCTTTATATATTTACTCTTTAGTCAGGGAACAGACGTCTTTCCTTTTTTAATACTGGAATGTGTTAGGATGTAATACGTCATTGTAGCATGTGTACACACCATCTGGAGACTGATGAAAAGGTTCAATAACTTCTGTCAGAACTACAGGTGCAATTAGCTGTGTGAGTAAAGGCAATCAAATAGTGTTATAGTTGTGGGTGACCTCATTGAAGTCGCTTTGGAGTAGTTTGTGACGCTCATAGTGAGGACTAGGAGTGGTGAGTGGAATGGTGAAATAAAGACAAGACAAAGCTGCAAACAAGAATAAGAAGACTTGAGAATGCAACAAAGAAGTAACACCAGTCTGCCTCCCCTTTCTGCTCATACTGTGTCCACTCACAGACACATATGGACTCCACTACAGAGCACCTTTCTCTCCCTGTTCTCCCTTTTGTCTTAGCTGAAGACTAGCCTATGGTCCCTGCTTGTGCATATCAATGGGGATAGAGTCCTGTCTTCTTGTTTGTCTTTGCCAAAGGCTCTGGCTTTGCCTTGTGGCTCCCAGGGAACTGCCCCCCTTCTCTATTCCTTCATTCTCCATATCTCCCAATGTCCCTTCTCTACCCTCTCTCTCTCCATCTCTACAACCCAGGGCTGTGTAGACTTGGCATTCCCAGACAAGGGTGTGGGGGTAAGTTGCTGGCTAGCTCACGGGCTAAGCTGGAGAGCAAATGTTTGGGAAGTAGAGGGTAGAATAGGGGTGGCCGCTGGGTCCCGGGCCGACCGTGACCAGACCAGTTGTCCTGGGGATTTCTCTCCTCTACTGCCCCCCGGGGCTGGGCCTGGGCCCCGTCCCTACGCCGCAGCTGGCGGACATATAGGAACCAAACGCAGGCGGGACAACAGAGCAGAAAGAAGGAAGGATAGATAGAAAATGGGAATGAAAGAAAGGCATTTGGTGCCCAGGGGAGATAGAGAAAGAGAGCGAGAGAGAGCTTGTGACTGTTTAACGGCAACCTTTTCTTCTCTTTGATTTCCTTCCAGCCAGGGATTACAGGCACTTGGCATTTACGGTGATTGGATCATTAATTTTGCCATGAGGAGTATTGCCCAGCAGTTCAGAACCACAGCCAGTCTAGCTAATGTGGTGTATAACCGGCTCATATACTCATCACAGTCATAGCAACAGCACATGAAACAGCAGCATCTTATTTTGTTATTAAAACTTTGATTTAAATTCTGTTATTCATACAGACATTAACCTTTACATTTTAGCTTTTGTAAGCTCACAGTGCTGTATGTCGTTCAAACTCTGGTCATACAAAATAACGTTTTACCATTTAACATGCCATTTTGGTGGACACATTTTATGAACCGCTGGACTCTGTGTTTGTGCCATGTTCTACCCATTAAGCTACACAGCTCAGTAATCTTGTAATGATATCCGAACAATAGCCCAGTATGGTATGTGTAAAACAAGTTTAAGTTACGAATTATAAGCTATGAATTGCCGTGTCAAGTTTGTCATTCAGAATCAATTAAATAATAATAGAATCGTTCAATTTGTTGCAATTTAACTTATCTCACTAGTGAGATGGGTTTTGTGGCAGACAGGGGGCAGCATTAGACAGTACTGGTCCCCATATTATGGCTGCTATGGCCAACATATTAACACTATGGGGCTTTGTGACTGAGGGTTAGGCACTACAACGAAAACTTAGGCTACTAGAAACGGGGGGCAATGCATTGCGTCACTTTCTATCAACATGCTGTATTTTTTGCATCACTAAATTCGAATGCTTTATGTTAAACTACTTTGTTCTCAAAATGTCAAAAGTCAGTGTTTTATTTATCAAGTGTATGACACAAGGTCATTCTGAGCAGTGAAATTCTTAGGTCTTTGATACTATTGCATCAGACTGCTAATAATGCTCTGAGTGCCATCCTTTTCAATCAGTTGGTCAGAAAAGGTCTGTAATTAACTGCAGTTTCTTGGCTGTGTAGTTTCAGGTAGGTAGGCATGCTGTGTAGCTGTGTTGTCTTTCAGTGGTGAGGTCAGGTTATCCACTGCCAGGTGGGCCTTTCACTGTCTGGTTCCGCTCTTTCTTCTCTCCTCCTCCTCCACCTCTCACCTTCACTTTCCATGGTGGGCATTAGTTTGTTGTTTCTCTGATGCTGCTTTAACCTCTGACTGCAGCCTCTTCATTACTAGTGTTTATGCCTCTCCTCTCCTCTCTTCTCCCCTCTATTCATCGGCCGGCCGGCCGGTCAGTCAAATCCCTGTAGTCCGGCTAGTCAAACATAGATATTACACTCTGTAATAACACTGGCCACCCGGCCTGACCCCAGCCTGCTATCCTGGCCATAACTTCTCTTCATAAAGATAGGCACCAAGTGGTGTGGTGTGGGATTTAAGATAGGAAGACATAGGATAGACTGTGTCTCATTTATCATTGTTCTATTAATGGTTTTTCTCAGTTTATTTGTACTGTGAAGTGCTTTGCTGTGCTAGACCAAATAAAATAACACTGTTATGAGAGTGATAACTTTAGTTGGAACATAATTATTTGATGCCTTGACAGATGGATAAATGCAGATTTTGTAGGACATCATAATCTTGATGGTGTTACAGTTGCTATTTATGTGTGTGTGTGTTCTAAGATGCACACCTATATACACACAATGTGCAGAGTGCAGTAATATAAAGTACGCCTTCATAGTTCAGTGTTTTGCAGCTCCTTACTTGCTTTGTATGACATTGGCTTTGACTTGTATTTGTAGCGTTCTTGAAGTTTCCACCTCCGTGACCAGCAGCCTTGCATATGCCCAAGGATACATCTCTCCCCAGTGCCATTTCCAAAGACAGGATTTGACCTGTGTGTGGAGGGAGCTTTCATCCACAATAGACAGTTTTCTCAGCATCGTGTCCAGCCCTGCGGGCCTACAGGACAGCATTCTGTGGAATTAATGCACTAGAATCCACGGCCGCCAGCACTCAGACGCCGACAGGGCTTTGATCACCTTCGGCCGGCGCACATCAGGCTGGCGTTAGGGCTTTAAACCAACAACCCACTGAACGGTGTAACACGGCGCTCGGTGGGACAGGCGCTGCTGGCTGCTAACTGTTTAAAAGCACGGAATGTTATTAAGTGATGCAGATACAGCGTCCGCACATGAATGGGAGAAGAGAAATACTGTTCATTTCAGAGCGTGGGGCTGTTGTTGCTGGGCATTAGCCGAGGCATCTGAAGAATGCAGATAACTGGCTCTCTTTCTTTTTTCTCGTCCCCCCTTACTTCTTTTGACTCATCTCCTCCTTCGTTCTCGTTCCCCGTCCTTGTTCCCGATGTTGCTGAACAGAGGGTACTATCATGTAACTCTTGCTAGATTTTTGACATTGTATTTACTGAATTAAAATATTCTTGAATTGCAGTACTTCTTACTTGTGGAAATATATCCCACACGCACACTTCAGTTGATTAATCATAATTATGTTTAGTTTCATTGCCCTATTAATGACAGAATTATTTCATTTACAGAGGGGAGGGTGTTAAGGAGATACAGAGAGCTGAGTAGAGATTTATAGCTGTGCTGTTTGTTATTTGTTTTAGCCTTTTTAATCACTAGTGTTTAATGTGGATCTAATGTCTATATCCTTGAATATACAATAATGATTTTACCTTGTCTTTGTGTCTGCAGGTGAAGAGGAACATTTCAGACTTGACCAACATCCCAGTGCGGCACCAACAGTGGGAGGGATGGCCTGCCTCAGCATCTGACGACTCTGTAAGAGACGCACACACACACTTTCTTTTTCTTTCATGAATTAAACACTTGTTAGCCAGATATATAACAGCTCTACAGGAAAAAACTTTGCTATGGAAATATGCCTGTAGCACATGCTTCCATGTTTGCCTTTGCCATTATTTTACATAGCAATCACCGGTTCTTGGATCAAGAACAACCTTCTTAAAGGTTGTCAAAAAGCCCAACACACATCAAAGCTCATCGTTATACAGCTTATTGATTTACAATATGTCGAGAATAGTAAATTGCAGTGGAAACTGTTCCACACTCCTGTAATCTATGCTAAAACCATCTGTCAAAAGCAGGAGAGTAAGATATTGAAGCTAATTAAGATGTCAAAGAGGGTTCCCGTCCCATGTCCTCTATCTGTGGACATTAAAGCTCACATCATTGAGTCTCCCTGACCTCTCCCGCCCGAGGGTCGCTCTTCCCAGCCATTCACCCTGCACACAGTCAAGCTGATCAGAAGCGGCCTTCATACAGAACCTTGATGAACCCCTGACCCCTTTTGTCTCACCCCTTCTTTGACAGCATATGAGTTCCCATGCTAATTGTATGGGATGGTTTATTATGCTACATTGTGGGCTGTTGTGCACACATTCTTGTGTTAACCTCTTGCTACCTTTTTTTCCCCTTTTAGGTCTCTGATAATTTTTTGTTTTTGAGCATTTTTTGCTGTTATCATATTTATCATATACCTAAACTGGTTCTATGCCATGCCATGGAAGCAATTAGACTACAACGTTGCTATTTTTGGTTTTAAGTGACTGCATACATTCTTGTTTGTGGTCAACCTGTTCTGTGTATACACTGTTTTGATGGATACACTCTATTCTATGTGCCACCCATTAGCCTTCATTCAAATACTCAGTCAAATTGAACCAACAATAACTACAGCTGTTGGTTTGGTTTTAAGTCAAGCTTTTAAGATTTAGTGATGAAAGCAAATACATTGCACACGTTAATGTACCTGAAAGGGCAAAGGACAAAAAGGTTATAAGTCCTTTCTCTATAGCAGATTGTTTGCTTTATTTTGTTGTGTTATAGCTAGAAGCAGACAATTCTAAAGCCTTGCAAACCATACAGCTATGATGTGGATTTGTCACCATTTATTACCTTTATAAACCTCAAGTTAAGTGATCAGTAACAGCCTGGAATTGCAACAGAAATACAACTCTTAGTTCAAATCTGAAAGCACTTTGTGGGCATGTGGTTCAATGACTGGCCTCAGTTCGGAATGAAATTGCTGTTGTATTATGGCACCACATCACTTCCTTTTCCAACTTGAGCCACAACTACTGGCACTGTATGACTTTCCTGTTCACACTAATAGAGGAAGAGTGCTACCCACGGCCTTTAGAAAAAAAAGAACTCTGTATCATGTGTTCAGGATGTTGGTGTGACAAGCTGCAATAGACCTGAGTCTTATCTGATTATTTTGCTATTGAGAGAGGAGGTGCTTCTTTCACATTTGTTTGAAATATCTAATTAATTGATTTTGTGTATTTGGGGATTTTGATTGGTCTGAAAACATTTAGTGGTTTTATATTAAGTAAAGAATACTGGAATACTTTATGACAAGAGAACATGGTCTTTATGAAACCTGTTTCCCTCATTTGAATAGCTCAGGGCTTTGTGATCACATTCATGAGGATACTGATTGATTTGTGACACCAGTGCATCATCAGGCCTCGGCTATGCCAAGTGCAGGAAGACATGTACACTATCAATCCTTGATCTGTACAATGGATATCTATGCCATACAAAAAGCTCTGAAGGGTAGCCATGCCTAGGCGTTTACAAAACAAAACTTAAAAAAACGGGTAAAAAAAGGTATTCTATATGGAAACTTTATTCAACATTATCTAACTGTCTTTGTCTTTATAATTGATCATATTTTGTCTTGTAATTTAATCTTTATTATTATTAAAGTATTTAGATTGATCTAAAATGATGTTTTTGTTCACAAATTGTCAGAATTCAGCATTTTGAAGCTGTATTTTCTGTTTTGCTTTTGAAAATACAAGATACACATATTTTAAACAGACTTTTGTACATTTGTTAAAGCAGTATTTGATACATTTTTATGTATTTTTGTCCATCTCTATTTGCAAAAATGTACTTGGAAGTGCATTTGATGTAACCTAACCACTCGACTATAAACTCACATGACACACTGAGTTAGAGAGCTCTGTCACCAAGCAAGCTCAACCACACTCAAATGAATAATAATTTTTTGTACCAATTGTCATTGAGCCTCGGCTAGTCCTTATAGGTAGCTGCAAATATGATGGCCAGAGTTCATGAATAGATTGCAGCTCATTGTGGCATCACAGGCCTGGTTGGCACCTGGCTAACGGGGATCTGCAGCGTCTGTGTTTCCTGGATGAGGAGATATTAAAAAGCACAGACAGAAGTGTAATAATGGCCTCTGCTCTAGCCCCAGCCCTCTTATTGAAACGTCTGAGGGTATTAACAGAGAAAAGCCCAGGACTCGACAGGCAGGCAGGGAGGCAGTGTTAGTGCCTAGCTCATTAGCCTAGTCTCATCTCCTGGGGTTTGGACCAATAAACATGGCAGCCACAGGCCTCAGATTACGTTTAGCTCTGCACACTAGCCGGCTTGCAGTCAGAATCGATTACTACTTAAATCTGCTTTGCCTTATTGTGTGTGTGTGTGTGTTTGCTTGCTTGCATTTGCGTTTCTGTGTGTGTGTACACACACTGTGGTGATGGCACTGTAGTTGCTTCTTGCAGGGTTGCTGCTGCAGTTGACTTGAGTTGGTAGTTCCTAGTTCAGTTGTCAGACCCAGTTGGATGCCACCTCAGCCTGCCTTTGCTCCACAGGCTGTTATATGGCACAACAATTGTGGCAACACACTCATACCTTAGGGCACAAATCTTTCTGATTATAGTTCAGGTAATTTATTTATTTAGGCCATCAATTCCTTCTGCTAATTGTTCCTGTGTTCTGAGAAAGCGAATATTTGAATAGGGGAATTGTTTGTTGGATTATGTTATGTGTGCCAGTGTAGGATAGTAATTTGTTGGAAATAAATTCTCACCTTTGAGAGGAACTAGCGTTTTTGTTTTACGTCACCCTCCCTGATGCTGTCCCCTCAATGTGTTTCATTGTTTATTGTGCTCTGAACTATTCAAGGCCGCATAGAGAGTTGAAATTGGATCAGGATGGATAATACTCAAGTAGCACTGAACAACACATCATAGTTTATTCAGTGCACAGGGTTATTGTATGAGGTGTAAGACTAAGGAAGTTGAATGTAGAGGTAAGCGGGGAGAAAAGAGTGTAGTCTAAGCCGTGGCAAGGTGAGGTGATGCTCATTTCTAGCAGGCAGATTGTATGGACCTGGGTCAAGTGGTAATAGTAAGTATTTTTTAGAACATGGGAATCGCAGCACTAAAACGTACTCAAAAATATGGCAAGACCACATTTTTATTGATGGCCACAACCAAGACTTTGTAAACTTGTACAATGCAACCCTCAGGCTAAATAATTATTACAACCATTGTTTCAAATGTGGCTGCTGCTTTTAATTCCTTCCCCTCCTAAGTGTATTGAACTGGAATTGAACAGCATGCATTGGGCGGAAGGCAGGGAAACATCCTAGACAGGTCTCCAGTCCATCACCAGGCCAACACATAGCCAGAAGAACACAGACAGTCAGATAGACAAATAAACACACTTGCCTATGGGCAATTTAGAGTCTTCAGTCCACCTGACTTGCACATCTTTGGGCTTTGGGAGGAAACCAGAGCACCCGCAGGAAACCCACCCAAACACGGGGAGAACATGTAAACTCCACACAGAAAGGACCCAGGACCTTCTAGCTGTGAGGTGACAATGCTAACCCAATAATATAATACTTTCATGTGCTAACCACCGTTCCGCCCCCTGCTGTTTACATGCTATACATTATTTATTCATTTTGATACCCTGTGTGACAGTCACCCGAAGTGCAATGCTTTGATGAAGGCTTCTGCCAAAACACACTATAGGTGGCCATCAATAAAATGATGGTGTAACTGAGGAAATGTCTTGCCATAATTTTGAGTATGTTTTTTGGAGTTCTGCCAATCCAGTGTTCTTCATGGATTCATTGGAAGCCAGTTTGTCGTTTTCTGCAGAGTACCCTACAGCAAGAAAGCACACTTCCATCTTTAAAAAAAAATTATATTGGCTTTTGTTTTAAATTACATGTAAGTATAAGATGGTAAGGTTTTACCACACCAGGACAGTTTAGGCAGAAAAGTAAACTCTGTTGACTTTCAAATAGTTCAAACTTGATGGCACTTATTGTATTTTCCTATGTGGCAAGTCTCACCCATCTGGTTTTCCAAGTAGTTTAAAATAAATGCTACAGAATAATTTGCAAATACCATCTGACTTAGCTCTGGCACTGTATCCTTCATGGTTCCTGTGGTTTTGGCAAAGCTGTTCTGAACAGTGCTGAAAACGATGAGGTTTTGGCAACAGTTGATTTGAGAGGCCAACAGGACGTTAACTTCCCATGCTATTTGAAATACGCTGATTGAGCCTCCTCCGTCCCCTTCTCCTTTTCTTCCTCCTTATCTAAACATCCATGGATACAGCCTGAAGCGTTTCCAGACCGGCCTCATCTCGTTTGAGCTGTTTTGATTGGCAGTCTTTCCTCCACACCCGTTGGAGTGATTGGCAGGCAGTGGGACATCCTTATTACATCCCCACATCGCTTCAGTGCTACCCAGTAATTGCTGACATTTATGCAGTGTTTCATGGTGTTTGCTAATGTATTAATGCCGTGGAGCCTCGGAGGTGTCTTTCCTTGTGGGCCAGGGACTCTCTATTTTCCCCAGCTTGCATTAACACAATCCTCCTCTACCTGACTGGGGCCTTTGGAACTGAGGGCTTATTGAGGGGGCCTGGTTGTTGCCGTAGCAATAGGGCTGATCAGTGAGCTCAGACAGAGCACCACTTTTGATTGGCTGCCTTCAGGTGACATTCAGCACAGGAGTTAGTCTGTCTCATTCTCTTTCGCTCTCCCTGTTCTTTGATACCTATCATTGTCCCATCTCGCTGTCTTTTATACTTTCTATGATGCTCCCGTTGTGAGGAGGTGTTGTTGTCTTTATGTGATTTGGAATGTTCCTCCTCATTAGCTTGGTCACCTTTAGACCCCCCTGATGTCTATGAGCATAGAGGCACAACACCACGCTGAATGGAACACATAGCACCACATAACACCTGCTGTTAGGTATCCCACTGACCCAACATTTATGCCTACCTTGGCCTCTAGCTCTTTGTGTAGTATGCATGCGTACATACATTGCCTGGCTGAACCTTACACACACTGTGCAGGACCCCAGATACTAATCAGGAGTGACATATCTTCAGCACGGCACAGAGGAGCCTGAAATGGGGGAAACAGGTGTTTAGGGTGGGGCGCGCGCGCTCTGTCTTTCTTCTTTTCTTCTCTCCCCTCTTCACCTCAAGTCTTTATTTCCCAAACTTTCACAAGGGCTTGTGTTTTTCTCAGCTTGTGCACCATCTCTCGTCCCCTCTTCTGTCTCTTATCTCCTTTCCCCTTTCTGTCTCACTTTTTGCCCCCCCTCCCCTCTTTCTCTCCCTCTCTCTTCCTCCCTCGCTCCATCAAAGAGAGAGTGGAGTAAGGTGGTAGTGGGGTTGTGGTTGCAGTCAGTGCAGCTGTCAGTAGTAATTATCTCACACTCACAGCCAGACATCTAATCCAAACACTGCCCACACTAGAAAAGAAAAAATGAAACACAGAGAGAATGAAGGGAGAGAAAGGGAGAAAAAGAAGCAGAGAGAAGGGAAGAAAGGCTTAGAGGGGATGGCGAAGGGGGTAAGGGAGAGAGAAAATTCTTTCCCTGTATCGGCCCCTGAATGCTTTGAGCCTCAATGCAAGTGTTAATTAAAAGAATCCAAAAACGAGGAGCCAGTTCCTTTGTGTGGCGATGTGGGAGAGGGTCATTTGGGGGGGTTAACCTTGTCGTCGTCCCCCCCTGTGCCCTGCGGCACTTCAGCCTTGTTTCCACGTTTCGCCACTGAGCCGCCAAGCTGCACTTGTGTACCTCAACATCAGGAGAAGCCATTGGGTCAAAGCGAGGAAGAGGATTGAGAGGCGCTCAACTTATTTTTTTTCCCTTTTCACCTCCCCTCCTTGCATCCATGTCAGCCCAAACCCTCCAGGCTACCATTGACAGGGGAAGTGATCAACTTTATTTATACACTTATTAGGCCCTCAGAGGAAAGCCGCTCATTGTGATTAAAGGGTGGGGTAAAGGGTTTGCGGGGGTCCTCTCAGCAGCCACCGTTAAGATTCTCACGTTTGATTGCCACTCGATTGGGGAATAGGCAGAATAGAGTTGGGGCCATTCCTTCACATCCCTGAGACTCGGACCCTGTATGTCTTTGTCTGGCTCAATACCCACGGCTCTCTTATTCTCAGTGCTAAGTCAACCCTTAGCACTGGCACCCATCATTTCTCAAATGCACATATATTTTCTACAGGCCACTGTTCTTTCTTTCAGTTAACAAAAGGCATTGCAAACTCAGTGTATTTTTACTGTTAGGGGAATGTTGTTTTTGTTCCAATTCCATTAATTTCTAAAGTTTTTCTTTGGACAGATATGAAAAGCACAACAATATAATGGTCAGTACCCCAGCGCTAAATTAACTTGGTCAGACTTAAGTTACATGAGCAAGAACGAGGCAATTCTGTTAAGTGTTCTTCTTAGGTGTTCCTGGGATACTCGGCTGTCCTCGCTGTGACACTTTTAGACTTCTCATTGTCACAAGTACATTTGCTACTAATTACTAGTGGACAAGAAACACAATCTGTTTCTTTTTCTGTAATCTGTGTGTGCGCATTCCTGTGTTTCTGTCTGGACTGATTGACTGTTTTGGGCCTCATGGGAAGGGTTTTAATTTAGTCAGATACAGCAATGGGCTAACATCTTATTTTTCTTTGTCCGTTTTTATGTCCGACACATTTAATTTTGATAGTGAGTAAAATATGAAGCACTCTTGCAAGGCTGATGTTTCCAGTTTTGGCCTATTCCTTCAGCGCTGATGTCATTCCTTCCTTGTGTAGTTTCAACCTTGCATCTCAATCTAGCCACTGCTTTCTTTACTTAAGACAACAGGGAGAGGGAGGAGTGGGGACCTAGCAGGATATTATTCATTCTCGATCTGTCTGGGGAGATACTGTATTTCTCATATCTTCTCCTCAGTTATTGAGCTGGTGGGAATTTAAAACACACTGGTCAATATTATAACCTATTTCAGTGTACCCCTATCATTTCTTTCCCCAGGCTGCAGTAAATGATAAAATGATTGTCTTTCTCCTGGGGAACAACGCGATAAGGTTCATTATCTTCCTTTAGGAAAGGCTCTATGTAAACACTTCATATAATTTAAAATCAGTAGTGCATGTACGACTGGCCTCATCTCAGGGACAGAGAACAGTTAGACCTGTTCATACATTCAACTCAGCCAATGTTTGTTGGTGTGTTGGTTGTTGCTGCTTTGCTTTCTTAGATAGAATAGATACGGTAGTGTGAAAAGATGGAATACAATCAATAGTGTGGTACTTGGTCAGATGTTTTGGTTCTTATCAGTAGTAGCTACATGGCAAGTACTCGCTAGTAAGTCTATGTTGCTGACAAGGTCTAGTTGTTACACTGTTCTCTCCTGCTGTAGAAGCCATGGCCAGCATGAAGAATCACTCTCTTTAAAGAGAGAGAAAAACTCCAGCAGTCTGTGTAGCCCTTTTCAGACTCAATTGGCGTTGCATGTAATCGTCTCCTGATTCAACAATGTCCAGCTGCTCTTTGTGTGTGTTAACACCTGACAATGGAGCAGAACACAGGACCTCTGCAGGACCTCTGCCTCTTATCTTGCCTGGCCTGCATGCCATGCCTCAGTCACGTTGTTTAGAGGTTCACTCTCCCAGAAAAGTGTTTGCATCTGTCGTTTCTGCTTTGCTCTTCACAATTAGTAGTTGTCTCAGAACATTCAGGCTAGAAGCTGTGGTAGATTCACCAGTCATGGTTAAATGCTTACCAGTCATGCTTTTTATTGGTCTTTGTTGGGATGAATAAATGGAAAAAGGTAAAAGGTAGCCTCATTTTGACACATGTAATTGGAATTATAGTAAATATATACTGTTTTTAATGTTTTATATTATAAAATAGGCCACACGTTATGTTGCATGGTAGGAATCAGTCCAAAATCTGGCATACCGCTATTTACAAGGGAGGTATCTTTGCTTTCACACTGCATCCTGCAGCATCCTTGCCTTGTATTGTTGCTGTCTCTAGGGTGTAGGCCTGGAGAGACTGGCTGTAATGAGTCCCTGCTGAACGACATTTCCAGTCCTGGGTTTTGGTTTGGGAGCTCATTATTCAGGTGTTCTCTTACTACAAACCACCACCACGCTAACTGCTATGGCAGGTGTAGGTAAACTGATTAGAGAGATGGGCAAGCCTTTGTTTGAAAGTGATATCTGCCAATATGGACTGTTCTTGTGCAAGCTGGTGTAGTGTATCCTAGTCCTAAATAGACTTACCGTAACTGAAGAATCTTGGAAGCTACTTTGATGTAGCTAACTTGTGAGTCAGTTATGAGGTCAATTTTGTTCTCATTGGAGTGTTATCCATTGGCAATGTCATTCACTCTGATGAGCAGACTGGACACAAGCATATTTGGTGTAAAGCTCAAACTTTGAGCGTAATAAGATTGGGCCAAAAAACATATGAAACCTCTCGTTCCAAGACCTTGCTTTAAGGCAACCACACACCGCCAGTGAACAACACGCCCCAGAACGGCCACCCTTAATATTTTCTATGTGTTTCTAGGTGTGCGTTCACTGGCATCTATTTGACATGCAGCGACAGTTCATGACACTTCTTTTTCTTCAGTGTCAACATGCCTGTGCCTCTACTTACCCATGCTGAGAGCCGGGGATCACAAGCACAATGCTGTTGATGTGCATCGGCAGTCGCTTTCTGCGCTTTCAGTGTGTTTTAGGCTTTATTGGTTGGTCTAGCTCGCTAGACTAGATGTAGCATTGATGTCTAAAGTGTTTCAATCTTTTATTCGAAATCTGAGTTGAGTTTGAATCGCCACATAAGTGAGAATGAGCCTTTTACCCGTGAATGATTAACCTGTCTTCAATCAATTTGCCTGCATTGGTCCACTGAATTGAAGTGAATTGAAATTAACTGCAATTTTGTTCTGCGTGTTTGTCTGTCTCTCTAGATGACAC
Source organism: Acanthochaenus luetkenii (assembly GCA_900312575.1). Taxonomy (NCBI): domain Eukaryota; kingdom Metazoa; phylum Chordata; class Actinopteri; order Beryciformes; family Stephanoberycidae; genus Acanthochaenus; species Acanthochaenus luetkenii. The sequence goes on along the minus strand of OMOT01020549.1, from coordinate 31,586 downwards.
TAGCTGTCTCTGGGATCAGCTATCCTTGCCATCACCTGAGTGTGTGTCGAAGGTCCTCACCAGCCAATACTCAGGAGCCCACAGAAGAGGTATATACATACACACACAAATGCTTTAATTCCATGCTGTGGATTACTTTCCCCCTGTGCCTTGTAAATATATGTTAACTGATCAAACTTGGTAACAAATATTTATATTAAATGTGTTAGAATAAGTCTGGAAATAAATGAACCAATTTATGTCTACAGTGCGCAGATGTCCATATGATCAGTGACAGTGAAGGGGATGATTTTGAGGATGCATCCGAGTTTGGTGTGGACGATTCAGAGATGTTTGGAATGGGTTCCTCGACCTGTCGGAAATCACCTATGAGTACGTAAAATAATGTGTCAATGATACAGATTTGTTACTTTAATTTGTACTGTAGCACCAGCTGTGTATTATTAAATGCCTATGTATGCGTTTTATATGTTTTCTAACTATTCACTTACACATCCTAAGCTTAACCGTTTAATTCCGTTTGTCCCCTTGCAGTGCCAGAGAATACTGAGAACGAAGGTGATGCCTTACTGCACTTTACTGCCGAATTTTCTACAAGGTGGGTAAAGCATTGGGTGCTGCTGCTATTGATTTAAAGGGCCTTGCTTCCATGGGAGGCTGAGATGTAACAATGTGTTTGTTTATGTGTGTGTGTGTGTGTGCGCGCGCGTGTGTGTGTGCGCGCGCGTGTGTGTGTGTGCGCGTGTGTGTGTGTCTTGTAGGTATGGAGATGTCCGCCCGATGTTCTTCATTGGGTCTTTGGAAGCAGCATCTCAAGAGGCCTTCTATGGAAAAGCTAGAGAAGTGAGTAGCTCCCTGAGCACAATCACACACAAACCCCCTATATCTATGTGTTACTGTGTGGAGAAGAGACACCTCAGAGCCACCATTTGATATTATTTCATCGAAACCCTCATCAAATTTTCACCCTGACAGCTGAGGCTTTATTTTTAGCCGTCCAGTTTTCCCCCTTGTTTCTCTGCTTTTGTCCTTTTAAGGAGGCTTGTATCAACTGACAGCTTGTGTGGATTACAGTATTATTAGACTGAGGACACAGCAAGATGTTAGTGGGGTTCCGATCACCAGGCACAGGGAGGGAGGAATAGACAGGAAGAGCAGAATAGAGAGACCATGGTCAGAATGGAGAGAGGAAAGATGCAAAAATTAAACTCAAATAGAGACTCAGTGAGGAATGGAAGAAGAATTGGAGGAATAAGAGCATGATAGATTGAGGGAAGAGTAAGGGATGAAGAGTGATAAACAGAGATAGAAAAGGAAAGCTGAAGAGAAGCTTGGCTTCTTGCCTGCTTCCCAGCTCATCTCCTCTTCTAAGCCAGCACAATATGGCCCATGTCCCATGTGTTCACACTCTGTACTGTACCACTGCACTCTACACAGCACAGGGGGTCAAAATAGTGTTAATTTTCATAGTATTTTATTTTGTGTGAGCTTGATTTAGCCTGCCAAATGTGTTGTTGTGGGAATGGGTATAAGGGAAGCTTGAGACCATGCAAAGACTTTTAAAAAGAAAACTGAAACCATTTGATCTGTTCTGTGTTTGTCCTGTGTTTTGTCATAACCATCCTAGACAAGAGACCAAAAGATGCTGCCATTGACTGTTTTGTTACACAGTAGCATATAGGAACACTGTTATAACCTCCCTTTTTCCATCTATCCATCCATCCTCTTCCGTTCTTCTCTTCCTTTTGAAAATAAATCTAGTACTCTGTCCTCATCGTAGGACGCCAAGAGCCTACTTCATTAAGTGGATATTGGAATAGGGCAGATTTGACAGGAGGGGGAGGAATCGGTGGGTTTATATACAGAGGAATCAATCTCACTCTCTCAAAGCCTGGGAGAGGCTAATCACTAAGCAAAACACTACATTTGATGAAGTGTTTCTGAAGGTGTGTGTTGGGGGCTGTTGAGATAGACTCAATCCATCCTTAATGAAAATGCTTTGGGCTGCAGAGCTGAGCTCAGCTGAACCCTCTTGGGGATCAGTGGTTAGTCAGAGCGTACAGAGAGATAGGCCACCCATCACTAGCCACGATCCTCAGTAAATCCCCATCACCGCAGCGGTTAATCGCGCTAACCCCACTCTCCTCCGCCCTCCACTCCTCTCCTCTGTCTGCCACACACAAAGACACATCAAAATTCATAGCCTTGCTGGAGAGGGGAGTTCAGGGATTTATCACTGCCAAGTATCCGCTTTAAACCCCAGCGATAGCCTCGCAGAGTCGAGAGGACAGAGCATCACCGAAGAGAGAGATGGTGAAATGGATACCCACTGGAAGAGTTATTGGTCACTTCATGTTGACCATAACTCTCAGGATTGTTTTTTTTTTCTATGTTGAAGTAATACAGTGTTCAGCTCGCAAACATGGCAGAAGCTTAACATTATTAGTCTGTTTCATTAAACAGCTTTTTAGTGGTCTGTAAAAAGAACAGTGTAGAGATTGATAAGTGATGTCTAGAAGCAAAGGTGTTCACTACTTAAGGCTGGACTTAAGCCCATACCTAATCTTAATTATATATTTTTAAACCCTAGTCAAGGAAAGTTGACTGATCATGTTTACTCTTTTCCAGCAATGCCTTGCGTCACATTCATACAATTCCATACATTCACACCTGGCAGCTGAGCCACTGAGCAGTTCAACTGCAGCAGTTCAACTGCAGCAGTTCAACTGCAGCAGTTCAACTGCAGCATTTGGGGGTTAAGTGCTTGCTCACTGGTGCTTTGGCAGTTGTTGAGAGAGTAGATTTGAACGGGTGATCTTATGGTTACTAGTCCACTTCTTTAACCTCTAAGCTCCTCAAATTTGGCAATGCTATGGTTTTTTAGTAATAATATTTTCGTCATGTCTTCATTTCTAAGATCAAGTTATCTTAAGGCTTGCGGAATTTGGCCAAATCTGTGCTTGCTTGAGAAATCACCCTCACAGATATCAATAGGGGAAACCAAATCACACCTACCAGGATGCCATAAGCCATATAGATCTATGTATATTGTCTAGATCTAGAGCTATATATCACCAGGAACACCCGCTCATTATTTATGCACCTGAAATTGTCACTGTTTTCACTGATTGATTAATAAAAAATGAGAGTATATTGTCCTGTGCATAATTGTCACTCTTTGAGATACTGGCAAAGTGCAGAAAACCAATATATGAATACATTTTTCTACCAACCATTAGATGATCAGGAGCTTGCATACCCATAAGATATCTATTCAGCTTTAAAAATGTACAGTAATTCAATGCTTGACTGAATTGTATTCATTTAATCACACCTATGTAACAGTCTGAAAGAGGAGGGGTCACTCTGATTATCTCTGTTATAAAGAGGTAATGTGTTTTCAACGGGGTGTTGAGAACCTCCTGTGTGGTTGAGCATTGATCTGAATGTGTTTTCCCACTGTGTGTGGGAGGTCACTGTGTCAGGCGTTTGAGCTCTTCATTTTGAAGTGTTTGCTTTTCCAGACTGAGCCTGCCATTTGTGGAACAATCACTTTCTTGACTTCTCTCGTTCCTTTCCTCTATACCTTTCTGTCTATGCCTGTATTTCGTTCACTGGTCTCCCCTGGTCCTGTTAAACATACTAATGATTAAAAGCCTCCCCCAAGATAGCACAAATAGGTATTGTTTTGTGATGCCCATCCATAGTCATGTGTTTGCTTTATATGCCAGGATGCATTTGAGACTGTGTTGTTTTGATGGATGGTGTTGTGGAAAGGATCAGGAAAGGAGGTAAATAATTAATAATAATTTATCCTTTATTGTCACACAGAGCACCGCACACCTAAAGAGAGGGGGACTGACGATGCAACATAGGTTGTGAGGCAGACTTGAACCCACAACATTAAGAGTACATGGTATGCACTGCTGATGTGTTTCACTCCACTCCACTGAACCACAGAGCATATGAATGAGCTGGAACCTGGATTGTTTCTTTATGGGCCCATATCATGCAGACAGGGATGATGGGAAAATACACCTGCCTGTCCAAATGACCTGCAGTACAGAGACTCATTTGTTTGAACCAAACAAACGCTTGTTTCACAAGTGTCATGTTGCCTTAGCAAAACAAACCAGCCATGTCGGAGGGAAAATGAGGCGTGTGTGCGTTTGTGAAAAATATAATTCAGAATCAGGAACTCGGTCTCATCTGATTGCAGCATCGTTTAGAATGTTCTGCCCTCCCTCTAATGTCTGTCTGTCTGTTAGTTACAGAGAGAGAGAAACGGTCATGTTACAGATAATAGCACAGCCCAAAAAGAACAGTGAGAACAGTCTCTCTCTGTCCTTTTTCAGATGGCTAGGGGGAGTAGGATGCAAGTATAGTTTACTTTTTGTGAGATGCTGGTGAAGGCTGAAACCTGTTTATTGTTACCGCTAAATCAAGACATATTTAATTGAGATTCATTTAATTCAAATGTCTGCAATCATATCAGTTTTTGCCAGTGGCAAGCGCTCATAATAAGCTATAAATGCGGCGCATGCCCAATGCATTTGAAAATGACGAGATAATTTACATATTAAAATGTCATTCTCAATGTATTATTTTATTTGAATTAACATAAGCATTATTTACATTAAAACATGTAATTTAAATGTTTGTTTCTAACGGTTCTCCAATTATTACTAGCGGTAACGCAGCCTGCCATATCCATCTGTCCTGCAAATGGCAAAGATACCAAGCAGTCAGCTTACTTCGCACATGCACTCTTTTCATTACAGCATTTAGCAGACGCTTTTATCCAAAGCAACTTGCATATCAACCTATACATACCTACATCATATACTAATTACATCATATACATACTACATCATACACTGACTACATCATATACATACTACACACAAGCTCTTTGTGATTTCCAGTTGTATTCATAGTAATGCTCGTATCTTCTGACCGTGAGAATGGTGGGCAGAAAAGCTGGCTAATAACCAGCTTATCTTGGAAACACGCATGCGCAACACTGCCACTAGCTAGCTGATTACTATAATTTGGCACTTGCTCGGTTAGCTCAGCGCCTCACACTAACTTACTTGTCAAATTTACGCTCTGTACCGTTTTCTCTGTTTTTGAAGAAAAAAAGGAATATGATTGCACAAGGACGCATGCCCAGCTCCAGAGGTCACCGCTCGCCACTGGTTTTTACTGTGGAAGCTACACAATTTTTGCCTTCCTGATCTGTATGATTCATTTTATTGGCACCAAACTGTGCTTAAATACACCTCCTTTTATTCTTTATTTTATATTGTATTTGTGTGCTTATATTCTACTTGTCTCTTTCCTCTGCTGAATCCTATTACTTTTGCTGCGGCAACGACCTATTTTCCCCATGGGGATCGATAAAGTGTAATCTAATCAAATCTAAAGATTGGTGCTGCTCTACCCCACCACTGGTTATATGGCTCTTGTAATACAGCCAGTAATTGCGTGAAACACAAGATGTCGATCTGGATGGGATTCAAATTACCCCAGGACGTCAGAGTTAACTCAAAATACAGTGGGTAATTTAAGCCCGAATTTTTAAGGAGGTAGCCGGAGAAAATAACAAACAAGTTTGTTCTGGAGGGACACATTTCCTGTGGTCCTAAGGTAAAAATTACCAATCACCAGACCTCCCCTCGACTAGACCTCCTGTGTTAATACTAATGCTGTCCAGAGAGGACTTAATTATGTCAACATTACTTCCTAAGGTTCGAGGTGTTGTCGGACATGACAGTTATTTTCTTGTCACAAATATTGCACCACTGTCGATGTCAATTTTAGTAAAGTGTAGCCAGTCCTTGGACCATTTCTGCCACATTTTGTACTTACTGGGAGCAAACCCAGTGGAGTTTAAGCCATAGGAAGGTAAAGCAGAAGGTAGCAAGGTAACGACACTCAGTATATTGGCGTTAGCGATGTTGCCACACACCCATCAATCCAGAGGTCTTGTATAAGCAGACTACACAATAGTCTTCAGTTCAAACCGTTGAGGCTCTGCTTCATTAACATGCAGGTACATTTTTTAACTTAAGAGAAATGTTGGCATCGTAAATTTTAACAGGAAGCTATACGATTTAGACCAGATTTGGCACTGACTCCATCTGGCTATTATAACACTGGAGTAAAAGGAGTAATGATTATACAGTAGGAGGCCCTAAGCTGAGTCAATGCTGACACTATTCTGCTGTACACACACACACACACACACACACACAAAGCAAGCTTAGATTTAGGTGAACAGGTGTGAGGAAGGGCTATGGGGTCACTATCTAGCTCAGGTTGGACCTAGTAATTTAGCTGAACTGGGGATTTGCTCCTCCCTGCTAAGAAAGGCAATACAAAAGATCAGAGCTGAAAGAGGAGAGGGAACAGAGGGGTATGGACAGTTTAACTAAGATGAAGGGGTTGATGTTATTTGAACCTTCAAGTTGGCCAAAATGCCCACTTTGATTAGTCTTTACACTTGTTCCAATTGAGAGTGTTTGAGTATGAGTCCTTCACTTATGGGTACCACACAGTCATGTTTGTGCATCCGTGCATATGTGTTGGCGTTTCAGCGTTGTGAGTGTGTGTGTTTTTTTAGTTTTTTTATATATATACTCTAAAACTCCCTCCCCTCTCTCACTCATTCCTCTCTCAAGACTGAATTTGCTTGTCTTCTCAGCATGAGTGTTTAATCTTTTCAGGCCGTTGAATTGGTCCAATGAATGAGCCCCAAGCTCCTTCTCTCTAGGAGCCCAGGAGATTATTCTAAAGCACTAATCGTTGAGCAAACACAGCAGTGCTCTCCCACTCCTATTCTACACAGGCCACAATATAGCACAACTTTGTCTTTCACTTTCCCTCACTTTTTATGCTCTGTGTGGATTTTTTGCTTTTTGGCATGTGCAGCCTAGTTTACTGCTCCTGAGAAATAGACCCCTTGAGTCTCCCTTGTCATGGTTAAAAAAAAGAACTGAGCAGAGAAGTTTTCATTATAGCAAAATAAGTCACATGGAATTTAGAGAGCATTATTTCCTACATCGTCCCCTGGAATTTTTTATGTTTGTGGGTTTGTGTGTTTTTAATTAGTTTGTCAGTGGGGAGAGTCTGCCAGGTTTATACGATGTGGTGTCAATATCCTTGGATTTAGAGCTTCGTCAATATTGTCTGGCCCTGCCGCTTCTAACCTGAACAGGCCGCTGGCATTTGGTGTAAAATAAATAGTTATTTGTCTGTTGTGTTTTCTCCATATTTTCTTCCCCTCCAAGAGAAGTTTTATTTACACCGCTCTCAATTAGATTTTGTGTGGTATTTGCTTTTTTTTGCCAGTTGTGGCCTTGCTTTGGTCTATGGAGGCAATGCTGCCTCTGCTCCTAATGGTTTCTCATGTCATTTTATGGTCGTGTAGTGTGGAAATGTCTCTCCAGGGATTAGACACCCAGACATGGTTCAGACATCTCGCACTACAACCTCGCATCTTTTAATTCTCCTTCTCTCTCCCTCCTTTCCTCTCCTTCTTTCTTTTCCTCTTCTTTCTTTTCCTCTCTACAGAGAAAGCTGCTGGCCATCTACCTCCACAACGATGAGAGTGTCCTCAGCAATGTCTTCTGCTCCCAGATGATGTGTGCCGACTCCATCATCTCCTACCTGAGCCAGAACTTCATAACATGGGCCTGGGATGTCACTAAAGAAGCTAACAAAGCCAGGTACCAGAGTCGGCCAGCAGGGTCTTTCATTATTTTCAGGTGGCCTGCTGTAAGTAGAGCTGCAGGATTTAGCAGTAATATAATGTTGTCTCTCTTGTTTAGTTCGTAAATGCATGAATTATAAATAATTTATAAAAATAAATGTATCCAAAAGAAATTGGGGAAATCATAATGCTTATGATTTCTTAATTTTGAATGAAATAAATAAATGCCAATATCGCTGTTTTGAAACTATTTTGCAAGTTAATGGAACAGTGCAATCAAACGAATACCCCTATTTAAGAAAATATTGCCCTTCAAGGAAACAAAACCTAAAAGAATAACAGACCTTTGGCTTAGCACCGCTACCGCTCGCCTCTAGCTGTGTGGCTGTGCAAGAGGCACTCACGTGATCCCCTGCTTGTTGGCTTTCTGCGTGCTCTCTGGGTTGCTTTCTCTTGAGGTGATTGTTGTGTTGCCATCCGATGTGCGAGTATGTTCTTTGCAAACATTGCAAATAACGTTTTGCGCTGTCGCTTTTGGAAAACCCAAACCAGTTCCTTATCACCGACGTCAAATGTTTTGCCAGGACCAACTCCTCCATGGTGTCAGCCGTGCTGCTATGTTATTAAATAAAAAGGGGCGGAAAATAAACCCACGGCGCTACATACTGTTTGCTATTATTGGTTTATTGGTGTGTCTGTTAGGTGAGGGGCAACAGGGACTAGCCAATAGTGTGATTTTAGGTTTGACTGAGAAAATAATGTTGCATGCCGTGTATGAGTGTGTCAGTGCAACTGATAGAATGTGCACTTTCACTTTAACCCGATATTCCCGATCTCTCTGAAAAGGCAGATCGTGGGGACATTTTAATCGTTCACAATCTAATATCGTCATATCACCCACCCCTACCTGTGACTGCTGGCCGTTTTGTCATTTACTCAAGGCTGTAGCAGGGGTGGACAGGCCATCTGGAGTGGCGGGAGTTTTCGCGGTGGGCTGGTGTGTTTGTGTGTGTGTGGACAGTGATTATTCATAAAATTAAAACAATGGTTGATCAATAAATATTTGGGGTTAGTACATGTTATTTTAACATTTGCCTACTGTTAATTTGCATTTTGTTTACGCTCCAAAAATTGAAAAATGTGATAAACCCTTGTCCCATCATATTTAAAATATGCAGTTTAGGTGTATAATATATTCAGAGGATCAAAACGGAGTAATTATGAGTTAGAACTACTAATGAGTGTCTTTATTGATATTGTTTATATACTTACTGTCACTTACACACCCTATAACAGCTGTGTTTTATGTACGCCATGATTCACAAAACAAAAGACAACGTTAGGAAAATAAAAATGAAATATATGGGTGGTTTCTCCCAGTTTGAATCCTGGTTTAAATCACCCTTCTTGCCCATTGTAAAGTGTAGTTGAACAATAACAGAACCTCTCAACCTGGACTGCGTGCTTTATACACATGCTTTATTTATATGTTACTCACTGTCTGGAGGACTGAGATTTTGCATAAATAGGGAGGTGTACCTAATAAAGTGGATATTGAATGTTTTTAAATAAATGATATTCTCTGACATGCAACTTCATTTGTGGAAGCTGTCTGAAACATCTTCCTCTTATAAATCGCAGCCTCACAATTTTGACATTTGTGCAATTCATTGTATAGCTCTACCTGTGAGTAGGCCTTCTGACTTGAGTTTAATGTCTACGGCAATTCAGGTACACAAGCTTCCATTAGTGCCTTGCTCCCTCCACTACATACTGTGGTATAGCTGCCTTACATTATAATAATAATGAATTTTATTTATATAGCACACTTTAAAATACAACTAAATCTCAGTGCTTCACAGGAGATGAAGTAAAATAAAATCATAGTAAAACAATTAAAAGTACTACTAAAACATTTAAATGGATCAACAGTCATGCAATTATAACCTTAAACAAAAATAAAGTGAATACAATCAGAGTAGGGACCCAAGTGGGAACATTTCATCATTGTAAATTATTTGACTTTCCACATTGTAATGTGACTAAATCTGAAGGACTTGAAAGATGGAAGATGACATCTTAATTGCTATCATTCAACCCCCCACTCCAATGCTCACAACCTCTCTCTCTGTCTTCTCCCTCTCTCTTCAACTTCAGAGTCTCTTTTGAAGCGGGGAGGTTGCATGCTAACAAAAGGCGTGTTTGCATGGTGAGGCCCCTGATTGGGCAGTCTTGACTAAGCTGTCTGAATGGAGGGTCAGTGGGAGATGAAGGGCTCCCTTGGATTCCAAGCATCTCTATCTCTCTACCTATCCTCGCGGTCCTAGTGCAGCTCTACTAAACCTGTGTTGGTAGCGGACTGATCTGTACAACACCTACTCATGGCACAGGTCCAACTACTAGGATGGATATGTGATTGGGTGGCTGATTTTTTTTGAACAATGTGGGGAAATGATTCCTACATAAATTCATCCTAGCCTATCCTACCCAGGTTCAAGTGTTTGTTTTGAGAGCTTTGATTTGGCAGAGTCATTAGCCTTGTACCCAGGGCAAGCCTCAGCTCTCCTCTCTCTCCCTCTTCCCCTCATGTTACCTCTTATCTCTTTCCATCTCCTCTCATCTCCTTCCTGTTCTCCATCTTTTTCCATTTCCCCATTTTCTCTCTATGTCACCACCTCCCTCTCCCCAGAACCTCCAGAGTTAAGCCTGCCCCCTGGTAGGAGCCGTTTAAGAATGACTCGCACTCTGACCTCACCCCTCCATTATTTCTTTTAAGGATATTCTCTCCTTCCTTCGTTCTGATCTCCTTTCTCTTTCTCTCCAGTTCGCCTGCTTTGCTTTTTGCCCCAGCTGAGCCTTTTTATTGCGCATTAAAAGGCAGGCAACATCTGGAGCTTTTCATCGTGCACAGCTAGTCACAGCTTTGCTGCTAATGCATGCATGCATGCATGCACATGTGCACACCCACTCACACAAACAATTTTTCCACATTCTCACGCTCTCTGGTTGATCCAAAGTGACTTTTGATTGGCATCAATCACACAGGCTGTTAAGGTGTGTGTGTGTGTGTGTGTGTGTGTGATTAATCTGCTGCTATTGGAATGTGCCTGTTGCTTTGCCTGTCTATTCTCACAGTCCTCCCATTTAAATGATTATTTATGCATAAAAACAGTTCCACTGATTGCATGCCAGTGTAATTGTCCATATAGGTACTGTCTTGGCACATGGCAAATATGGAAACAATCAGTAGATAAACACGCTGAAATTCTTAAATCATGTTATGAGTGCAGTCGTGCGTCTTATACATTTGATTCCATGCTAACATGTATGCACATGTTCTTCTGAGGCGTAAACTAAACTCTTGAGTTTATTGTCATGCCCATTATTCCATCTGTTGGATTGTAGAGTCAACAGTATATTCATACAAGTCATCTTAGTTGATCTTGAAGTGTAATTTAGCATATTTACTACTAAGAGCAGGGATAAGTCAACAGGTAAACCTGTTCTGTACACTTGACTAGTCACCTTGACATCCTCAGAGCTGAAAACACGATTACTGTTTGAGAGGAAAAAATGTCATTTTCAAATCAAAACATGTCCATATCTGCTATGAAACAAAGTGTGTATTACATAGTGAGCAAGCAGAGCATCCGGTTCTCATACAGGTGTCTGGCAAAAATATTCCCTGCAGTGCTACTGTACTAGCCTGACTCATCAGCTGCCCACTGAAGCGAATGGCAGGTCCAACCAGTCTACTCACATCTTCATGCTCCCTTTTGATTTCAAGATATTCAACTTGACAGTCCAGGGAAACATTAACTATTTTAGCTACTTGGATGTGCAGTGAGAGATGGAGATGCGACAAATTAGAATCTGTCAATCATATTAGCCAGACAACCAGAGGCTTAAGATCACGGTAGTTGCTCCATGCAGGTGTTTCCTCTGCCTTGAGTTATCCCTGAAGGTTCTTCAAGGGCCACAAGGCTTGGTATAGGCTAGGCTACATTCTTTACCATGTTATGTTATGGCTGGGTGAGGCTGTGCTGAACTCTTCAACTTGGCTCCCAGGGTAGCTTGACTTCCTGCTGCACTCAATGTTGTGTCAGTACTTGTTCTATAGGTGGATTTGTATCGAGTGCTTTATGTCCCAATTACAGCATTTCTCTCATTTCTTTGCGACAGTGGATAAAGGTTAAGTCTAGGTTGTGTTTCTACATCAAGCAGTTTTTGTCTTGTGATAATTTTTACTGTGGTGGATTGACTCTTCAGTCTTTAGATAGAAACCAAAGGAGGTTGGCTTGTGTTTGATGGGAGAATTAAGATTCGGTTACCCTTCATGTTAGTGTCCATTGTTCCCTGGTCTTTCATTACAGGTTAGAGTTTCCCCCTGGGCTATTGTTATGGTCTGCCTGGGGTTAGGCCTTTACAGGGACAAAATGATCACCAGGAATTAGGGTCCAACCTCTTCCTTCCAAGACATAGGTCACCCAAAGTTCAACATTTTGGATATTTCATTTCAATCAAATTTCCAATGGATCTTAAAATTAAGTCTGCTTTTAGCGTAGTTTCTTCTTTGAGCTCAGGAGTTTTTGCTATACTTTGAAGCTCACTGATCTGTCACTATACTGTCCATATTTTGAGCATGTACTGTTATGATCATAATTTTAATAGTACCACAATGAGATGACGTGTTCATATCACAGTTTGAAAAGTCTGCAAGTAGCTCGCTCAACTTTGAATTCACGTTTTAATGAGTTACACCACATCCCCTCCATCCATCCTCTTCTCTCTGGCCCTCCATCCATCCATTCCATTCTCTATTTTACCAGCCAGTTATTAAAGTAGATCTTATTAAAAGGTGGGAGAAAAAGCTAATCTATATTTGCATTCAGTCTATAGCAATTCATTAATATTATGACATTTACAGGGAGCTCGGCAGGGCCCCGGCTGCCTGCTACCCTTTTCCCTCCCTGAAATGTTAATTTAAAAGTTCTGTCTTTGTAATGGAATAAGAAATCCTCTCTTGCCCTATCAATTCTGGGCGTCTGGTGAGGAATACTAATTCATCTGTGGTTCCAATTTAGACAGCATGTCACTCTGATGGAATAAGAAAAAGCTGAATTGGTTTTAAAGTCCTTAATGCCATGAGTTGTGTGTATTTCTCCTTTGCTGCGCATGTGAAATGATGGAGCATTTTCCAAATCTTGTAAAAGTGTGTGAGTTTGTGTGCATGTGTGCACATGCTTATATGTATGTGTGTGTGTGTGTGTTGTTGTGATGGCCTGTGGGTTTTTTTTCTCTGTCTCTGAAATGTGTTCAGTGCCAAGAACAACAATCAAGCAATTTAAATAGAATGAAAAATAAATTTGAATTAGATTGGTTTCTTTGTCTTCCAGACTACTCACCATGTGTACGAGGCACTTTGGCAGCGTGGTGGCACAGACTATACGGACATACAAGACAGACCAGTTCCCCCTGCTCCTCATAGTCATGGGCAAACGTACATCCAATGAAGTTTTAAATGTTATTCAAGGTAATTATAAATTAGTTAATGATATTGTTATCCACAATGTCAGTCATAATTGTCTCTTATCAATGTAATAAAGCAAAACATATAGCTCACCAGTTACACCACTATGTCCAGGCTGGAATGGTGGGGTTTCCAATTGTACACTCTTAAATTGCTAAAAGATATGATTGCTTATGATTTACTTTTATTCTTCATCAGGCAATACAACAGTGGACGAGCTGATGATGAGGCTAATGGGAGCGATGGAGATCTTCACAGCACAGCAACAAGAGGACATCAAGGATGAGGTGAGGTTGGCGCACAGTCAGGAGCTCATAACTACAGTCCTCCATCAGTGTCAATGTAGAAAATACTTTAATTAGTTGAAAGACATGCTGATTTAATCTGTTCACCACTTATATTTTGTTCACTGGTAATGTTTTACACTCAGATTGGAGGTTATTTCATTTCAAATGAGAGTATCCATTAAAGGATAAGTTTGACTATTTTGCACCTATATATAATTTGTCTCTTACATACCTGTAATACTTGGACCCGCAGACAATATTTGCTCCCGAGACATCTGTCGGTTGAAACGGCGAACTCCTGTTGCTATCATCTTGCTGCTAACAAGCAGTCCATATGTCAAAATATATAAACCAACAACTGTAATGTTAGCTTATTAAATCTATCCCAACACCCACTATACAAAAAAGCCTTTTTAACCGATATGGTGAAGTTTATCGGTGACGGTAATACAATAACGGACGTACTTTGAACTTTACTGATGTAAGGTTCTAAAATAAAGTAAGGTAGCAAGGTAAGTGTTAATGATATACACAAACGTTCTATCTCTGTGGGGACACCATCCAATCAGTCGCCACAACATGTTAGCCAATGAAAACAAAAGGTTTGTTACACAATGGCGGGGTGGTTTCAGCTGAACTGGGTTGGGAATTGTATACACGCATCTGTTAGGCATAAATGGAGAGTGGTAGCAACTCAATCAAACCAGCTATAGCTGCACCCTTAAGTGCCTAGTTTGCCCATTTGTATATATAGCCGCAGTCATAAAAGTTGTTACTTCACATGAGGTATGGAAGAGGGCTATTATTGGGACAGTTGAGCTGGTCTGTTTCTTCTCTGGGTTAGGCCCTGGTCTTCTGAAGAGATAAATAGCAACATGCTGGGACAGATCAGAAGGCATTGTTAGACTATGGTCTACTTGGAATGGCAAGCAGATAATACATACCATTGTCGGGAGTAGAGAAGGTCTACGGCACAATTCACCTCGTTCCCATTTAGTTCTAGTTTACTATGCCAACTACAGTCTTTGGTCTTTGAATAGGCACAGGATACAGACTCCTCTCTTTCACTCCACTGTGTAGGCAACACTGCGCTGCTCTGTGTCTGTCGACTGCCTCCTTTAATCCAATAGAAAGTGGACAAACACCATTGAGGGCTACACTCCATACAAGAAAGTGAGGGAACAGTGGTGCTAGTCTTTCATGTCAGAAACAGGAATCTGGGACAGTATGACAGCAAAGTCCTCTCACTGTCAAAGACTTTCACCTGACCCCCCTGAACCACTCATCTTTGTCACAGTCAAAGAGTTAGCTCTTCCTTCAAATAGATGTTTACTCAGTGACATCAAACAAGAGAAAGAATGACACTATACGTTTTTTGTCCTATATTCCATGCAGGTTTTCAGTAGGAAGGGGTGGGAATGATTGTATTGTTTGGCCAGCTACAATTAGAACCAAATAGGGATATTAACAATTAATTGCTAATAAGAATTTAATCGCCAAGATTTCAAATTATACGAGTCTTGTAATTGTATCAACATGTGTTTTTGTGTGAAATGTAATCATGATTTAAGGTCTCCACGCGAATGTGCGCCAGGGTATCGTACCCCTTCTAGAGGTACCATAACTACCCGCATTGATGCACGCTACAACGAGAGGAAAGCCGAGCTGAAAACACAGCTAGCAACAACAAATGTAGCTCTCATAACTGATTGATGGACTGCACCAACCACAGAAAGCTACATCAGTCACTTGCCACTACATTGAGCAGGATTGGCAGGTGAAGTCGGCAGTCCTGCTCACGGAGAGCGTGTCCGTGACACATACGGGCAATAATTTAGCTGAGAAACTGAACCAGGCCGTGGAGTCGTGGAGATTCACCGGACGAGTAATAGCATGTGCTTACAACAACGAGCGGAACATTGTCTCAGCGAACAAACCCACACGAGTCAGCTGGCACTCCGTTCCATGCTTCGCGCAAACTTTACAAATGGCCGTCAACGACGGATTTGCTGCCTACCTGAACCAGGTCATTGCAGCAACTGGCAGGTTGGTAAAACACCACCAAAGCGCTGTTATTAAATTAGCATCCCTAGAACCAAATATATGTTTCTTAGTCTAGCGAGCACTTTTCACATTTGCATTTTAGCTGGCACTCTGCAAAGTTACTTGCAGTCAGCTAAGTACAATTAAATTAGATTTGTAATCATTACTAGGACTCCAGTCTTAGTTCCCACATATCACATACACTGCATATCAATAGTTTGTTCTGTACAGTGTCAATTAAACGTTTTGTCACGCTCTCCTGTTCCCACACCTTTCTGTCAGCCTCTAACATCTTTCTACCTCTTGTTTTACTACTGTAGCTATAGTGGGCCTGTCACGCCATATTAGGAATTGATCAGTTAAACAGTCAGTCAGCCAGAAAGCCTGTTACTCAGTCAGCTTAACAATCTTAACAATGTTGATGTGATGGTTGGAGATTATGGCCATAGCATCAGTCATGGGAACTGTGGTTAAGGAATGGATATTGTCTCTCACACACAGGGGTTAGACTTATTCAGATGGTTGGGTGACTCTTGAGTGACAACTATTCTCTCTGCTGTTATTATTACTACTACAGCTTCATATTGGATTAGCCACTCATCAGACCTCAAATAACCATTAACGGCAATAGGCAGCAAGAAGTATTCAGACCATAGTCTGTGTGAATCATAGTCTTCATAGAATCAATCAATAGCCGGGTAGAATCAATCATCAACTGTAGGTTCACATTGGGAGGCCGGTTTGTTTCATTACCTTGCATGTATTTATATTATTATTGATGTTAAATATTGCACGGTGGCGCAGTGGTTAGCGCTCACCGCCTCACAGCAAGAAGGTCATGGGTTCGAATCTCCGCCCCGGTCCTTTCTGTGTGGAGTTTGCATGTTCTCCCCGTGTTTGCGTGGGTTTCCTCCGGGTGCTCCGGTTTCCTCCCACAGTCCAACATAGGTGTGAATGTGAGTGTGACTGTGTTTGTCTGTCTATGTGTTATCCGTGTGATGGACTGGCGATCTGTCCAGGGTGTTTCCCTGCCTTCCGCCCGATGCATGCTGGGATAGGCTCCAGCCCCCCGTGACCCTGAAAGGAGTAAGCGGGTATAGACGACGGATGGAAGGATGGATTAAATATTCATACTATATTTTTGGACAATGATATTTTTAGATTATTTTTTAAAATATATAGTAGTAAGTTAATTCGTGAACATCATGTCTTTTATCATCTTGTTTTGAGAGGATGTGAATGTGTTAAGTCTTCCATACCAGCCTTTCACACCTTTTCATAAAATGTCTGTTTTTATGATTGATGTTTATTTTCCAAAGAATTTCTAACAAGCTAAGATTTTTGGTATTTTGTGTTTAGAAAGCACCAGACAGCATGAGATTGCTTGTCATCTTGTTTGTTTTTCTTTGCTTTTAGGCAAGGTGTTTTTATTAGCCCCTTTGTTTTGTTTTTTATCATCTGCACAAATTCGGACTCATAATTAAGAAATCAGATTTGCAATGCTATAGTATAGCTGCTGAGGAAGGATATGAAATCTGTGAGTGAAGTGTGATAATTACCCAGGCGTGGCCTGCCAGAGGCAGAGTGAAATGGGTTGTGATAATGTCACAAATAGATGCAGCAGAGACACATAACTGATGATGAAATTGTAATGTACCAGTGTAATTATTCATCATTAGTACTAATAACCACAGGAATTTCAGTATATCCTTTAGCTGACAGAACCTATCCCATCTCTGGGTGAAGTCAACCTTAACACTGCACTAATCATCTTCAGTGTAGCAGAGTTCTCACGCATTGGTAAATTTACTTCTCTCCATATCGCCTTTCTTTTCCTTTCTTCTTTCCTTCATTCTCCTTCCTGTCTCTCCTTTTCCCCACCTCGCTTCTCCCAGGGCAGACTCAGACACGACCACAGATGTCTACCCAACTCAGACATTCCACTTTGACGGTGACTTTTGTGTCTGTCTGGAAACAGAGCAGCTGGACAGCCACATTCCAACTACAACCAACCTCACTGACTCCCCAGTCATTCTTATGGTTGTCTGTGTTTTAGCTTAGCATTTAGTAACTGACTATTCACTGCAGGTTGTTATGAGTGTGTTCTGCATCTGTCAGCATCAAGGGCCATTTCCAGGTCATTTTACATGCATTTCATGTGAAGAGAAGCCTAATATATCCAGAGGCATGTACGGTATTGGTTTTGAGCAAAATACATAGAAATAAATAACATATAATGTAATTTAAAAGTATATGTAGTTGGCTACAATATCATGTGGAATAGCAGCAGTTAAGGCCCAAATGCACTGGATGCGATTTCTGACATGCCTCATTTCACACTTCTATGGCATATTGCAGGCGGAAGTTTTGAAGCGTCAGCACCACAGTGCTACCATTTGCAATTCACTGTCACAGTGGGAAATGTATTTTATTTATAATGATCTTTTCCTTGTCTGTGTTTTGGTTGCTCATCAAGTCAGGTAGTTTGTGAAGTTTTAGCACTAGTCTGATGTCAATCACGGGTTCCCTACAAAAATAAATAATAAGGGTCCTCATGTGCCTGTAGCTTACTGCTGCCTTCAAGTGCTGTTATTATTTACGAGTGACTGCGCATGAACTTCTAGTTGTCATGCATATATAACTTTTTGGCTAATAGATTTGTGAAAACATCAATTACATGCCTGATGTGCATTTTCTCTTCTGCAGCAGCAAAGTAGCTCTGTAAAATAAAATGGCCACCAAAAACTACTTTTGTTACATATTCCATTTGGTTATTTCTCACCAAAAGCACTTGAATGAGCTACAAGTCGTATTTCTGACTTCCGACTTCAGAAGTAGAAGTTGAAGTCAGTGGTCACTTTGAAAAACAGCTGTGCTGTTCCTCTGTTGACGCTCCAAAATCGCACGATGTTCAGAGTAGAAACATCAAGATAGAGAGTTTGACAAACTCCATGTCCGGCCATTGAAAACACATGTCTCAAGCCTATTTTGGGCTTCAGTCTGTAGTTGTTTGTTTTTTATAAACTTTTCACATATTACAATGGTACAACATAAGTATCAAAAAGTAGGAAAAAGTGGTCGCACACTCTAGCCTCGATGCATTGTATATTTAATAAGCCATAAACATAAGTATCAGACACAGATGTCTTTCATGAACAAGAGTGTGATTTTGTTGCGTGACTCGGGACCAGTGCATTGAAATTGACGTTTTATGCTTTTGTCCCTCTCTGCCATTCTTAACAGTTTCCTTT
Source organism: Acanthochaenus luetkenii (assembly GCA_900312575.1). NCBI lineage: Eukaryota > Metazoa > Chordata > Actinopteri > Beryciformes > Stephanoberycidae > Acanthochaenus > Acanthochaenus luetkenii. The sequence goes on along the minus strand of OMOT01020549.1, from coordinate 12,761 downwards.
CAACGGTCAACTATTATGCAGACCAAAAGCACAAATGTATCCTTTGCATTTTCAGATTCAATACAACAATGCACTCTGTCCTTTCGCTTAGCCCCGGCCTAGCTACACATTAGCCTTCTGATCATCACAATAGGCTTACCTACTGGCACACAGCATGGGGCTTCAGAATATAGGAAACAAATGACTGTGCTATTAACACAATGGACACACTTATTCAGTCTCTGTCTGTATAAAAACACTTTCTAGCCACAGCAGGTAGAGAGAGAAAGGCAGCCTGTCCCCTTCCCTCTGTACAAACAGGAAGAGAGGGAGAGGGAATAATAGAGATGGGGACGGTGAAATTGAGATGAGGGGAGAGAACATAAAAGAGGCCCAGGGTCTGGTAAAGGAAGGCCAGGTCAGAATGAATTCCTCTCTGGTGCTACTCATTCATACCTGGTGTTTGTACACAACCACACATGAAATTCTGCATTTTCTTTTGTTTAGCTCTTTCTGGCTCCCACGCCCGGCTCCTCAGCTTAGATATTTTGTCCATGTGTATCCTTTATTATGCTGTCTACTAATGGCCCTACTTTCTTTCTCCCTCCCTCTACCCAGGATGAACGTGAGGCAAGGGAGATGGTGAAAAGAGAACAGGACGAGGCCTACCGTTTGTCTCTAGAAGCTGACCGTAAGAAGGTACGTTCAAAATAAAGATTAGGACACTTGATCTACTTGTATGTCTGTAGTCTGAGGTGGTTGTGGGTACAGTACACAATACATTTCCTGGTTAAAAAAAAGGATAAGCTGAGCACTGCTTATACTGTTGCTTTGAGTTAATTTCTTTGAAATGGGCAACATTACCCCAGTTTTTTTATTGTAGGAGTTGTAACTAATTTGTTGCTCATAAGTGTTTCGCCGTGTTTCCCATGCAATCTTAATATTTGGGCCCAGGTAAATTAACTGCCGCCGAGTACATGTTTATTTAGATTTAGATTTTTTATTCATTCCGGGTGCCGTGGTGCATGAAGCTGGCGGTTCTTGCCAATGCAGTTTTCAAACAATCAATATTTAAGGTCCCATTGAGTTATGCCACAAACATTTATTTTAGTGTTTGTTTTTTTGGTTTAAAAAAAAAGTGTTTTACTTGATGGAAAACGACAATTCTTTAGTCTTTAGTATTGTGGGCATACATAACATTTCCAACCAATAAAACCCACACAGATCTTTTATCATCAAATAATACTGCCTCTGATATCCCATTGGTTTCCATTTTTGAATTATCCCGCACTACGTTATGTCCCACCCCAACCTCCTGTTTCAACAGGAAATACAGCAAGTTGCTCTTAAAATAGTGATTTTAATGTTGCCAAGTGTCAAAAGCATGTTTGTGAACAAACAATGATCATAATTAATTGCACCTTTGAAGCAGTGCATCTTTGCTCGTTCAAGTTGCGGTGTGTCTGTGCAGACACAAACTGAATGGAAAGACATTGAAACGTAGCCCCAATAATGCTATTAGCTTATATTAGATTGCTAACCTTTCTCCCGCTGAGCACATGTGCTACTAAGAAATGTAGGGGCACACAGAAATACATTTTGTTTTTACACAATAAAAACTGTATTAAGTACCGGTATACATATAACAACATATAACATACAAGGCATTTATACATTGTAAGATGGTTCGCAATTCACACCCGTGCGAGGAGATATTTTTTGTAGTTTGCATACATACGTATGCTTTTCATTGCATGTGCGAGTTTTGACTTTTACCTTATTGTCAGATCTCATACGATGAAATTTGAAATAAGCAAGTTTGATTCTGTTTCAGAGAGAAGCCCAGGAGCGAGAGGAGGCGGAGCAGGTTCGCTTGGAACAGATTAGGAAGGAGCAGGAGGAAGAGAAGGAGGTGAGGAGGACAACCACTTTCTACCAGCTCATACTCAGATTATGCAAAATACAACTCATTTAATCTTTGTCTTTCAGTGCAGGGCTGCCAAGGAGCAAATTTTCTCCAAAAGATGAACATTTAGGAACCCAGGAATACAATGCAGACGCGTGATCTGTGAAAATAATTGAAACTGGCCATCCCAACTTTGAATGTCTAGTTTCGCACGTGTTCCATTTCCCATTTTCTTAGTAGCATGAATGCATTTTAGGAGCTGGTAAAACAGTACAAAATGCAGAACCCAGCAGTCAGTTGTGCTGTTGTTTTTATCTCCGTCATGCTGTCACTTCAGAGTAATGAGTCAATTAGATGGTGGTATTGGTAAAACCTGCCAATCACTGAAGCATACAGTATGTGTGGTGTAGGTGAACATACATGCAGCCATTTTAGAAGACTGAAAGGTCCTAATTACAGTGAGGTCCATCCCTGTAAATGGCACCTTACATACACACAAGTTATTGTTCCATTTAACTGCTTTGTATTGGTACAGCACACAGCCTCATATTGAAACCCAAGTGAACAAAAGACTTGGGCAATTCATATACATATACATGCGCAAATACACATACACGCACGCATGCGCACACACATACACATACAGCCTAAGCAAACACACACATTCACTCGAAAACAATTATTGTATGTGAAGAGGGGACAAACACACACAGAGGCAGACACGCTCACACACATACAGGAAAACAATAATTGTGTGTGTTGTAATATAGTCTATAGTAATACAGTGTTGTCCTCACTGATTGTTGTTTACTCAGCAGCAGTGAGCCTCAGGGCACTGAGAGGTATCAGGTGACCCGGCTCGCTCAGGTGATTTGTCACTTAAGTTAAACAGACGACAACAAAAGACCCCCAGGCTGGGCCTTCTTAATTATATCACTGTAGTCCACCAACCAAACTGTGTGCACACTTGCATGTTTTAAACAACAAAGGCCACCATGACCCTGTCCTTCCTAATTATATCACTGCACTCTTACCAAGCTCCATGGTTTCCATGGTTTCTCCTGTGCCAACGGACTAGCATTGTGCAACAGTCTAGATATTCACAAACATGAGGCCCACAACAGCTGCTGGACCTGGACAATGCTAACCCTGGTTTCTTAAACTATTGGTCAGGACCTAAAATGGGTCATGGGTACAACTGCCCTTCTATCCCAACATGACATGTTGTCATATGTAATTGTAGTTCTAATGAGCCTGAATCCATAGATAGACTCACAGAAAGATGGATAGGAAATTACTTACTTTATTTATCTTATCGGTTTGTTTTGTTTGTGTCCTGGAGGGAAATGTAGTCACAAAACCAACAAACTTGAGACACAATAAACAAAATGTCAAAACATAATAAAAGATACAAAATAAATAAATTAAAAATGTCATCTATACAATCACCCAACCAATTGTCATATCAACATATGACCAGTAATCACAATGAACGCTGTGGATAATGAATTTGGGTCCCTTGCTGAAAAAGTTAAGAACCAATGATGAAGGCTGTTTTCACTTTTGAACTCGTTATAGGTTTTTGTGAGGCAGTAGCCTAGTATGGCACAGAAATTGCAGACACAACTAAAACATTAGCAGCCACCGGAGAGAGGACAATGCTAGTGGGAACGCTTTCTCTGATTTTGTCCCTTTGTGAGGGAGATGAAAGTAAGAGTAGGTGAGTTGTGGGAGGGAGCTGTGTGTGTGTTCCATGTGTCTGTGTGGGTTGACATTACTATTTACCACCTTCATGGGGTCTTGGCATATAGTAGTGTGGCTTGTCAGGTGTACCTCTCCTTCCCACCCCTCATGTGTTTGCTTTCTGTGGTTAGCCGAGCAGAGCTGACTATTTGCTCGACCTGGCGTGTGTCCTGTGGTTTCTTTAGGGACGCTACCGCTCATTTAAGTGTGTGTGTCCGTGTTGGTGTGTGTGGTTGACTGAGTGTGTCGCTGTAGTTGTGTGTCCACCACTGCACACTTCCGCCTGTGTCTGTCTGTCTGTCTGTGTGTGTGTGTGTTCGTCCGTCCCTGGGGGCCCCTTTAACTCAGTCAGCATCAGCTCTTACACCTGAGGGAGCTGGGATAGCGGAGCGGCACGCGCCCTGCCCTGCCCACCCAACACCAGAAGCTGCTAATGAGCTACTGTTGTACACTCTTATGAAATATAATTGCATTATGGTGTGTAAATAAAGCCGGGGCGTGTTGTCACAGCATATGCTCCCTGGCTGGTCCAACAGGAACAACAAGCAGGGGGGAAGGAGGGGAGGGGCAGGAGTAGAGGGGAGAGGAAGGCTCGAGGGAGAGGCTGGAGCCTGGTCTTTGGGACACAGGAGAGTTGATTAGCTTTGCCGTTGAAGATGACAGTTGATGGTAGTCTTTTGTACCAGCAAAGACACCCTCACTGTATTGTGTTGTAGACAGTATTATCTGTTGATTGGGATGGGTGGATAAACCTGGCCTGAAAAGAAGATATTGGTTTTTTTTAAATCTTCTTGTTTAACTTTAAGCTATAGGTGATAGACCGAGATATTCAAGAGGATAAATCTCAAAGCTCCCTAACATTGCATTACATTACGGCATTTAGCAGACACTTTTATCCAAAGCGACTTACATACTACATATACAGTACATCATCATATACTACATCATATACTAACTTCATCATATACATACTATATCATATACCCTATTACACACACCTAATAGGGTGAATAAGGAACAGGAAGGAAGTATGAAGCACTAGAAGTGTACTGGTCTATTTTTTTAAACATGGTGAAATGCTACTTGGCAACCTTGTGAGCTATGGCAGGCATTAGGGAACAGGGTGAGACACAGGGCAACTAATTTAATCACATTTCTCAGGACAGCAAGAAGATTCTTTGATCAATGTGAGGCAACTGTTGTAATCACTGTGGGGGCAACTTTTTGGCTTGTCTGTCATCCATAGTTGCACAGTGTGTCATCTTTATAATCACTAATGTTACAGATTAATCTTGATATTATTTCATATAGCGGTAGGGCTAAGCTGGAAAAACATGCTAGCCAGGTATGCACTTGTCCTCTGCTCATAGATTCCCACCTAATTTTCTTTCCCCAAATCTAAGCGCTGTAAGCGAACATTGTTTATTCTGTACATTGGTCTTTCAATAATTGTTCTCATATTGTCCTAAGATGAACATTTGTGTACTGACATGAACATGCATCATTTTGTGAAGTGTGAAAAAATTGGATATATTTGTCTGAGCCAGAGGAATCCTCAGCCTTCTGTTTGTAACTTTTTAACCATCACTTGTCCAATGTGATCACTACAACAGAATTCACCTGTCTTTTACAAACAAGGCAATCCATCTTTTGCGCTTAGCCAATCCAACTGTTTGGCAAATAGCATAATGGAAAGCGTGACATGTCTCCAGTGATTATGGGGTGTCTCCAAAATGTGTCTTCAAATATATGGTTTGCGCATTGATTTGTGTTTTGACCCCAATCTGACTCTTTACTATCTTTGTCCCACCCCTTCTTTCAGGCCATCCGCTTGTCATTGGAGCAGGCCCTACCACCAGAGCCCTTCGATGAACAGGGAGACCAAATCAGCAAGCTGCGTATCCGCACACCGAGTGGCGAGTTCCTGGAAAGGCGTTTCGAGGGCAGCTGTAAGCTCCAGGTCCTCTTTGACTATGTGGCCTCCAAGGGATACCCCTTTGACGAGTTCAAGCTGCTCACCACCTTCCCCCGTAGAAATGTGTGTGGTATACTTACTCTCTTACACACATGCAAGCACACAACACACACAAACCGTTCACTACTTTCTCTCACAGAAATATACAACCATTGAAAGGGCTTTTCAGACTAACACACTAGAGCTGTTAAATGCACAGTGGGGCGGAGAAAGCCATTTTCATCAAGATTGGAGATGAATTATCCCCTCAACCCCTCTCGGTTAAGTGTAGCCCTTCACAACAGTCCTCTGTCCTTCAAGCACAAATGAGGGATACATTTGTCGTTACCCCAGACAAGCGGCAGCAGGCTGTGCAGTGTTCTCGGCCATAGCTAGCATCTCTGTTGGAGAGAGCCACAGCTGTAATTGGTTCTTCCATCCTATCCTGAGGTCTGCTGGGTGTGTTGCTCATCTCAACCTCAGGACACGGCTGTGAGAGGAACGAAACGGGGACAGTAATCAGAGGATTATTTGTTTTTCTTGATGTTTATCATTATTCTTTTGTTTAAGTTTGAGTGTGTGTGCTGTGTGCACTCGTACGTCTGTGTCTGTTTACTCATACCTGTGACTGAGCGAGTTAATCCAACTGTAAATCCATCCACCTGCGCACATCTATTATTCAGTGAATATTAATTAGTATCAGCCCGTTGTGAATACAGTACACTATGTCTGTGTTAGGATACAGTTGTCAGCACTAACAGTAGTATTCTCTATGGCTCTTCAGTTGTAGCCCGGCAGCAACCAGCCAGCTACAGCCGGTCATTAGAGGGCTGGGTCACCACGCTTTGTGGAAGCTAGCTAATGAGCACTGTTTTAACTACCAGCTTAATTAGCTGCTGGAAACAAAAATGGGATTTCCATTAATCAAGAGAGGAGTGCATGTGGAGGGGTGGGTTGTGGTAGTTGGTAGAGGTGTGTGTTGATGTGTAAGTGTGTGTGTGTGTGTGTAGGCTTGCCCAGGCAGTGTGCCATCGTAGTCTGCAGGGACCACTGGGGCACAAACACCTCAAACTAACACACACATTAACGCGTAGCTCGCACACTTCATTTCGTCACAATCACACACTTCAACACATACACAAATATTTTCAAGCAAACACATGCCCCGCTCACATCTTTGTCACTTAAAGGATTCATAGTTGTCTCTTTATAATCAAGAGTAAACATGTGTTTGAGACAGAGATAAAGATGTGTCTGCATCACAGATGAAATTCCATCAGAAACAGGATGGGAGGATTAGGGGGGTAGAGAGAGAGAAGTGGATGGTGACAGTGAGAACTAGTGGAAAGCTTAAACAAAGAAAATATTTAATCAGAGAAACAATCTGAGAGAGAAGAGGATTGAAAAAGACAAGTAGAGAAGATATTAAAAAGAAGAAGATGGGAGATAATTCCAGAAAACAAAAAGGCAAGAGATTTGAGAAAAAAGAGGGGAAAAGCAGAACAGTGGTAGTTGCCAGTATGAGGCTGTGAACACAGGCCCCTGTCTAATCCTGCAGCTCTGTGTTGTAATTAAATGAGAGGGAGCATAGAGAGCCTCCATCCCGTCCAGACGCTCTCACTGTTGCTCTGCCAGGATCAGAGGATAGAGGATAGACCACTATTGCATTTGTAATACACCACAAACTGTTGAAACCTTCTTTCCCTTTTCTAGTTTTCTGTGGCTTTGTGTAGTGTCACTCTTTCCCTCTTTCGTTCCCTCTGTCCTTCATATCCATTGCATTCATCCAAATGCAGCAACAGAAATTAGTTGTTTTATTAGTTTCAGTTTGAGAACGTTCAATGTAGTTGGTTCTTAATATCTGTGGCTAACCCGTGATTGACTAGGAGAGAGGACTTTATTGTGAATCGATAAACGTGTTTAAAAATGTGTGTGCGAATGTCTGGTAACACAGTTTCATTCCTGTGTGTAAATCAACTTTCTGACACTTTCTTGAGATAAAAAGATAGAGCCAAATCATATATATTTGTCTCATGCTTGTGCCACCTTCCTGTCACTTAGCCAATATGGGTCTATTAGTCTCCAGTTTTGGGATTCAGTCTCTTCCTCAACATTTGGTATCTGTGGCTTATCTCTTCAGTACTACAGCCGGCCTTACACTGGCATAATTTGTACTAGGCTTAGCCGTGCTCAGGGAACTAACCCTCTTCGTTTCTATGACTGTCAGTGAGTTTGAAAGGGGGGAGATTATTAGTGTTTCAGTGTCTTTGACGCTGGGTGATCTCAATCCGCTGTTCAGAGGCTACGCGGTTTCCCTCAGGTAGCGGTGAGCATGTTTCGACTGCTGCTATAATAACCAATCCAGTTGTTCCACTCAGCAATCAGCTCTTTCTGCCCAGCAGCTCATAGACACCCAAACATTGTCTAACCAGCGTATTATTCTACTCACTGTGATACTGTACTCTCTTCCTGGTTTCACCCCCTCTTAATCCATCTCCCAGCACTGTCTCAACCTAATGTTGGACCGAATGATTTTTAGACAAAACATAAGATGCAGAGAAAATAAACAGTGCCATAGAAGAAGCTCTGCGGTGTACTGAAATAGATTTTACATCTGTTAAACCAGTGTTTTTCCCCAGTATCTGGTATCTGAAATAGTCATGTTCACAGGAAGAACTATTGCAGTGTATTGTTAAAGTAGTTTCATTCACGGTCGCTTCCTCAAGACCGTCCTTATACTATTCTGTCCACGTATCATGAACCTACCGCTGTGGCAGTTGCGATGTAGTAGCTTTATATAGCTGTATAGCACTCTGCTCCATCTCTGAACATGGATATGAAGTGTGTGTGTGTGTGTGTGTGTGTGTGTGTGTGTGTGTGTGTGTGGCTGTGTGGCTGTGGCTGTGGCTGTGGCGCTGTCCTTGGCCATGCACAGAAGCCAATATCTCCCCTGATCTCTTAATGTTAAAAGCTGTTCTCTTAATGTTAAAAGCTGTTCTCTTCATCTCTTTCCCAGGGGATCTCAGCCCCCTCTCAGCCTTTAGCCCTCTCCTCTTCCCTCCATTTTTCCCTCTCCATTTTCCCACCTGTTTCCTTCTCTTCCTGCCCCTATGCCCTCTCTCTCCTGCTCATGCAGTCCTCCATCCCTCGAAACTCTTTGCTTTCACTTGGTACCCTCTCCTCCATGTGCCTTCCTCCTTTCGTCCCTTACTCCCTCTATCCCTTTTTACCCGACCTTTTTTTTCCCTCTCACTCCACTTAGGGCGCTTTCACATTACTCTCTCCCTTTCTCTTCCTCCCCATTCCCTATTTTTTTCTTCTACCCCTCCCCCCCTCATCCAGTCTGTGCAGTGCAGTCCTCTCTTTGAAGTGCCGTATTCTGGTCTGCTCTTTTCTGTTCACGCCCCGGCGCTACGTGTTGTCATCGCTCCTGGAACCAGATAATGATCTCCCACTGCTTTTGTAATTGGCCAAATAAACACTTGACAACACTAGTTTAAAACAGACAAGTTATTTGGTTTTAATTAACATAGTAGGGCCTATAATGGCTTCATTAAAAATGCGTTATTTCAGCTGCGCGTTTGATTATGTTGGAAACGGACATCTTGAGGGCCTGTTTATTTTCCCTTTCTTTCTTTCTTTGCTCAGCGTTGCCTCCCGTGTGTTTTATTCATTTGGATGAAGTGATTTACAATTCCGGTATTTATTTTTAACTACACCGTAAGTGCTATTTACGTTATATTAACCATGATAAAATCTGCTGTTTGCTAATGATAATTACATGGGGTTAACTTATTATTTTATTGTGAAATGTGATGGCAGATTGTTTACGATACATCCAAATATACAAACATTTTCATAAAAATTATCATAGGGGAAAAATATCAAATATTAAAGATTGCCGAGAAATGCCATCTGTCTTTTTATTTGGTTCCAGGTTTTAAAATTAGACTTGCTGGTATTGTATTATGCCATGTGATTATATTATTTCAGACAGAGTTCAATTCAATTTTTATTCAGTCAATTTATGATGTATTTTTAATTAAGAAACAGAAAAAACTTTTTAGTCAATTGAAAATCTTTTGAAATTAATTTGCTTTCTTTAACTAGGCAGACAAATCCCCAATTTAACAAGTAACTGATTGATTTGATCCAGATTGGTTGATTGAAACTATATTGACTCAAGGTTGAGAACAAACCAGAGAGCTAGATTGTGTCTTATGAATGTATGTATGTATGCATGGCTGTGTGTATGCGCAGGAGTAGAGAATATGGCTTAGGCAGAACAGAGGAAAAACAACAGCTTTGTTTGTTGACAGATGCCTCCATGCTTATGGTCTGTTAATTGGATAACAATGTAAACAATCACCGATGGCGCCTGTCTCCTGTGTCAGTGTGGCATCTTGTTTCCCTACTTTCTTTTTCAGAGTCAGATGCTGCTCTACCCCCGTTTTCTCTCCCTAGTGCACATTCATGCACTAGAAACACAAACTCGAACTCAAACCGCATTCACTCAGCACATACATCCACACACACTCTTGCTTAGTCTGCACACACACACACACACCTGCTCCACCCCAAAGCCTCATT
>OMOT01020546.1:233-12847 GCA_900312575.1 Acanthochaenus luetkenii | reverse complement strand
CTTTGAAGTGAACGTTGGGAGCCGACTCGCATACCTGAAGAGCCGGCTCTTTTTCTAAACGAGCACAAGACAATAGATCCTATGATGTCTGAGTTAGATGCGATCCTACGACGTCTGACTTGTTCGGTAATAACGATTTAGAGCCAAATCTAGCAAGAATGGTGAGATATTAGTTTGACTCCGTGTGTTTAGGCAGCGTGAGAGCGAGGCTCTGAATGTGTTGCTGCTTGGTTTGATGTACGTGGTGTTGAATAGACTGAATAAACTGCACTGAAGTGTTGTTATATGTGTTCTCATCTGACGACTGTATGATACGGATTAATAAATGAATGAATCAGTCAATAAATCAGTCAATCCGTGCGCAAATGTAAATCTTGAAAGAGAGATGTGCTATTGCAATATTATATTACATTTTATGCATGTGTTTTCATTTGAAATGTTCAACTACGCACTGTGTTTATTGTGCAATTTATTTCAAGACATAAAAATGCCCTACTTTCGTAAAATGTTAATCGACCCAATTATTAACGGTTATTAATCGATTAACGATTAATCGTTAACATCCCTAATGGAGATTCACCTGGTCTGTGTAACCACGGTTAATGGGACTAACGACATCAGTGCACTGGTACTGAACACGGCTACAGTGTTTTGGCCACTGTCCTCAACTAGCCATTGGTGATATTGGTGAGATTATACAATATAAAACTGTATTTCAATGTAAAATATAATAGCGACTTTAATAATTAATATAAATAAATATATGTACAGAAAACGTACTATATCGTCGTCGGGATATGAAATTACCCATATCGTGATAGAAGATTTTGTCCATATCGCACAACCCCACCAGTTTCGATCCGCCCATCCCTAGTGGATATTCCTTTCCCAATTTAGCCGCATCGTCAGCAGATGGTTACTGTAAAATTATGACGGAGGCTAAGCGGTCCAGATTACATACAGAGCCACACTCGTGATAAGAGCCCATACATTTTTTTCTTCTTGTAAATCAATGGAATAATTAGCGCGACTGAAAACTGTTGTTTAACAGGAAGAGTTTTGTTCTTTGTCACGCTGCTCCGTGTTTGTTATTCCAGTCCACGTGTAGTGAACATAAAGCGGGGTCGGCAATGACGTAAAATACAGCCGTAAAGCAGTTCTGCTGCTTTTTTACGGCAATGGCGAAAGAAGCGATAGAGGAAAATATCTACGATAGACATTTTTCTATCGCTGCACGATATATATCGTCATATCAAACAGCCCTAAAGGAAGGCATTGTGAGGAATCCCACCACCACACAAAAACACATACACACAATGCTTCTCCCACCAGCGCTGCCCATATTTACTGATTTAATACAGGAGTCTCATTCATCCTCTCAGGCTGTCTGTCTTACCCCACCAGAATACTCAATCACAACCCTTCTCCTGCATGAATGGACCTCTGTCAGGTTGACCACAAGACCAAAGCCCTGTTCGGGCCTGATCCCATTTAAGCCACCAGCAACTGGGTCCACTAGGGCAGTGTTTCCCAACCCTGGTCCTCAGGGCACAGAGCACTTCTGGTTTTCTCTCCTACCAGAGGGTTAATTGCATTCACCTGGCGTCCCAGGTGTAAATCCTTCCCTGACTAGATGGCTGAAATGAAAACCAGCAGTGCCCTGAGGACCAGGGTTGGGAAACACTGCACTAGGGCACACTGCTGAACAGACGGAGGAAGCTCCATGCTCACCGCTATGTGGTCTCTAGGCTTGGGTCGGTGTAAGAATTAAAAAAACATGATGATGTGTGGCCAAACACCGGCTTACACCAGTAATATTGACTTCTCACGATAAGATGGCGGACGTACACATGATTCCACTACCTAAAATGAGTCACGTGGAACTACGACTGTAGTGGACTGTAGTGGCACAGACGAATACTGAAGACAACTGAGTGACACACATTGGTTTTTATTCCTCAACACAACAAACATTCAATCATTCTTTGAAAAAGTTTTACAATGTTAAATGCAACAGCAATACACAAACAAATTAAATACAACATGGCCACTAAAATGAACTGATTGTAATCAACAGGCATACAAAATTTTGTCTAAAAATGAAGTAGACTTGGTTATTCAGTTCCTTTATGAAACATCCTTGACATAAAAATAACAACAAGTTGGTGAGAAGTCAATATTGCTGGTGTTTGGCCACACATCAAACCGGTTTTGGAATTCTTACACCGACCCAAGCCTAGTTCATGTTTGTTTTTTTCCGAAACCATCCCGTAATAACAAATGACGGTACAGTCTGTGTATACAATGAAACCAGTGCGAGATCGCAGCCTGGATGACACCGGTAACACCAGAAACCGGCCCAACCCTGGTGGTCTCATACTAGTCTGCCCAATTCTGGTTGTTTCCTTCATAGGTGAAGTTTAGAGTTGGTGGTGCGTGTTTATAATAGTCTTGTGTTTCAAGAGAGAGCCTCTTGTGATGTTATCATAGGCCAATTTCTACAAGTTTTAAACTTTTACTGGGTGCTTACCATGTTTTTTTTCCCCTCACCTGGCCGACCTGCAGGAGATATATGACATGTCAAACGGTTACGAAGACCACATGGGAGGGGATGAGGGGAAGGATGCCAAGACCAACCTGATCGTAAACTACCTGCCTCAGAGCATGACACAGGACGAGCTGCGAAGCCTCTTCAGTAGCATCGGAGAGGTGGAGTCTGCCAAGCTCATTCGAGACAAAGTCGCAGGTATGCTACTCTATATCCCACAATACTTTCTGGAAAACACCTTTGACGAACAAACCAGCTTGTCGCTCAAACACACACAAGATTTGTTTTGAATGGCAAGGGATTCATAATACAGTTGGTGGGAACAACCTCTGAAATATATTGATGATGGGTTAGTTTTATAACCTTGAATTTGAAGCTTGTTCCCTCTAAGGTTTGGTATTATCAGTAGTCATTTTCATATGACTTGCATATTGGCAGGATATATACAGAACAGTTGTTGCTGGCTCCTGTGGATTTTATTATGTAATTTATTATTGAGATATCCCAAATTGATTTACCTATTCTTTTTTCCTATTAGCTACTGGTTTGATCAAATTCTCACATTCACCACCATAGATGTGTTTTATTTATTCCAACCAAACCAATCCTGTTTAATTGAAGTACATTTCTTTGTTTCTTTGTTTGTTCCGACTATCATGCAATGTTTAGATTTGTTTTTGTTTAACTATTTATTTGTTCAGTATGCAGATTTTTTTGGAACTATACAACGTTTTTTGTTTTATTTTATTGTTTTCCTTTTTTTTCTCTAGGCCACAGTTTAGGGTACGGATTTGTTAACTATCTTAACCCTAGTGATGCAGACAGAGCTATCAATACACTGAATGGACTAAGGCTACAGTCTAAAACTATCAAGGTAACGTGCAATAAGGTGTTCTACAATTCTCAACCCAAAGATGTCATGTCATTTATCTCTCCTGTGGCTCCTGTGTCATCCGCTACCTAGCTAGTACATGTCAGCCCAAGGAAGTGGTACTGTTTTGATAGCTCGCTTACTGCCTGACAGTATACACGTCTATTGAGTTTTACTTTCATTTGATCTATTGTATTTGATGAATTATATCCAATTAATTATAAAGTGTTTCATTCCTAAGGATTACTTTTCTTCAATTGGATTTATTTTTATTGCTATGGTACACTTTTGACTGCACTCAGACCAAACTCTTAATACATAGACCATCTGAATTATATGATAGTTTGCTTATAAGATAAACAATCAGATAATTTAAATAACTTATCTTTATTTGCATTACTTTTATAGGGGCCATATGTGTGAGTGCATATTTTAATTACTTAGACATGGCTTACAATTAAAACATTCTGAATAATTTTAACTACTAACGTGACCTATTTGCCCTTAAGCATAACAAAATTGTTTTCAAATCTTAAGAGCAACATTGAGTGATTTTAGTGCTCATTATGCTTTTGATTGTCATAAAAAATAAGAAAGGGGTTTTGGCATTTTGTTTTGTATTTTTGTATTGATAGTGGTTTAAAGGGGCTTTTGTCGCTTCCCGTTGCCAGGTGTCTTATGCTCGGCCCAGCTCTGACACAATAAAGGATGCCAACCTGTATATCAGTGGCCTGCCCAAGACCATGATCCAGAAAGATGTGGAGGACATGTTTGCCCGCTATGGACGCATCATCAACTCACGTGTGCTTGTTGACCAGGCTTCAGGTACGACAGGAGAATGAAGAGATCCTTGCTTTGTTTTATTCTCTTTAACAACAGATATCACCTCTATTTTGAAAGATGGTACCATCATCTATTTTGATAACAGCCACCAGACACATAATACTATTTTCATGTGGCGACACATTAATTATTTTGGCCTGTAACAATTATTCCTGGCAGTTAACCTTTCCAGTGAGACAAAAACTTATTTTCAGACACTGCTTGTTTCAGAACAGAAAAGTTCCTCTGTCACCAACTGCCCCCTCGTGTGTAGGTCTGTCCCGTGGGGTGGCATTTATCCGATTTGACAAGCGGGCAGAGGCAGAAGACGCCATCAAAGACCTGAATGGCCAGAAACCACCTGGAGCCTCTGAGCCAATCACAGTCAAATTTGCTGCCAATCCAAACCAGGTGAAGAACACCCAGATCATCTCCCAGCTCTACCACAACCAGTCCCGACGCTTCGGAGGACCCTTACACCACCAAGCACAGAGGTTCAGGTGAGAGAAGTTGTGAACACAGTGATTCAAACTTAATTGATGTAGGCAAGCAGTCTGATTGGTGAAAGAGGTTAATTTATGGGAATTATTAGCCTGGTTGGAACCAATAAATCATGGCTACCCTTGTTTTGTTGGTTGCTGTGCCATTTCTTGTGGTAAGCAGGAAGCTAGTTAGCAATCTCCTGTTTTCTCAAATTTGCCATTTTCTCAAATGTATTGTTTATGTATTACTACTTTGATGAAAACTTTCATTGTGTACACATTCACTAACTGCTGTATGAAAGACAATATTCAAGAGGGCTTTCTTTACTGTGATTATGGGTACAAGGCGTAGCAAAGTGTCACTAACCGCACCGTAATCACTATGTAGAACGTCCCTCTGGGTATTAACTGTTTTATTGACACACTTCATATTCAGAAGCCATATCACTTATTACCAGGTTCTCCCCCATGGGTGTGGATCACATGGGTGGCATGGGAGGCGTGGGCGTTCCTGGGAACTCCACCTCCGGCTGGTGTATCTTCATCTACAACCTGGGCCAGGACGCAGACGAGGGCATCCTCTGGCAGATGTTCGGCCCCTTCGGCGCCGTCACCAACGTCAAGGTGATCCGAGACTTCAACACCAACAAGTGCAAGGGCTTTGGCTTCGTTACCATGACGAATTACGAGGAGGCGGCCATGGCCATCGCCAGCCTCAATGGCTACCGACTCGGAGACAAGATCTTGCAAGTGTCCTTTAAGACCAGCAAGGGCCACAAGTAGAGAGAGCTGAATGATCAGAAGCAAGAGAGAGACAGACAGGCTGCGCCAGGCTTTCATTGCAGAAAGTAGAAATATAAGTTGACAAAGTTTGGCACAGCAATTCTTTTTTGTGTGTGTATTCTGACTCAAATCAGATGTTCACTCTTTTGCATCTTTGTACTTGTGTAACAGAAAGTGTCTAGGCACAATTGTTGTTGTTCTTTTCCCCCTTTGCTTTATCTTTTTCTTTCCCCCCCCTCTCTTTATACTCATACTTGGGGACACTAAATATAGTTTTAATTTTTAGGGAGGGGAAGGGCGTGAATCCCACGACACACTGACCAATTTCACATTTTGAGAATGATTTACCTGTAAGGCTAAAATGTTCTTATGTGCCGCATGTACAATAGTCACTATAGGGACTAGATTAGCAAAGGGATCTTAGTGGTTCCCTGGAAATACAGAGCAAGTATAAGAAGAAACCCCTACACACTGCTCTTCCAAGTGTCAGACATTTTGGTTGATGTTTTGTGGTGTATAGAAGAGATAATGATATTTTGCAAGGAGGCAGTTGTTTCCTTTTGGTAAAGCAGTGCACTGTCCTGACTTCCTATGTATAAATGGATGCCTTAAATTATCCAGCACACAGACCTACCACGCCCCTCACTATGTCGAGTCAATCTAAGAGCAAAGCACTTTTAACCAATCTGTTTTAGGCTACTATGAATATCAGTCTTTTTGATGTTATCTATGACTTGTGCTTTACCTCCTACTAGGATAACAGAGTTTTAAACATGGCAGACTTCGCTCTGTAGGGAAAATGTTTTTTGTTTTTGTAATCCGCGTGGGGAGTGTCTTATAAATCGTATCTCAGAAAAGAGTCCTGTTGAAAATGACTCCCAGTCAATGAGTAGGTAATTAAGATGGACCAAAGATGGAGAGGTTTGATTTTATACCCCAGATGAATAATCTGCAGATTTCGAGAAGGTAAATTTACACGTTTGAGTTTTTGAAGAGGTACTATATGTAACACTGACTGAGAGCATCAGCACTCTGGCTCGGTTTGCCGTTTTTCTTTAGTTTTCTTTTTGTTTGTAACTAATTTCTTTCTCTTTTCCAGGGGCATAGATTCAACTTGTTTGATTTAACAAGTGCTAATCTCGAGTTTGTGGAGAAATTAATGGCCTTTGTTTATGATTTCAGTTTAGATTTGCTTTTATTTTCTTCCTTCCTTTCTTTTGTTTTGATTGTTTCACTTTGAACATAATCCATTAAATTTTATTTTGTTTTGCTGAAAGTTTGTTTGGTTTGTTTCTTTTTTTATTTACTTTTTGGATTTGGTTTAATTATTTTTTTAGTGACAAAGCTGCAGTTACAGATACCATATCCATCCACTGACTTTGAACAGATATCTGGATTGAAGTAGTTTTCAGTGTTTTGATAGGTTACACAAATAGGTAAATGGAGCACCTGCTTGCAAAAATGCCCTGTGCTTTCCAACAAAACAACAACCAGGTTGTGTTACAGAAAGGTTTGTCATTCGCTGTCAACACTGGCGGCATAATTTGACCATTACACATTGGAGATGGGCTGGAAGATTGACAAACCATATGGACCAATGCCAGTTGAGACAAGAGGTTAAACCTTTACATAAACACTAGAGGAAGGTATTTCTTGAAGCAACATTTCATAGACAAGCCAGGTACGTGTGATGAAGAATTCAATGAAGACTAGAATCTGGTAAATGGATGTTAGTACTTACGGATGTCTTGTAGACACACCAGCTCGTTATCTTTTCAGTCATTAAGTTAATGTACGTCATCTTCTGAAATACATTTTAACAAATTAAGATGTTGAAAGATTGTTACCCACGCACCTCTTCATTGCGGTTAATGAAACGCTCCTTATATAACAGTCCACAATTAGAAAACAGGCATATCGCAATTGTATGTCTTTAGACTGATCTTGCATTGCCTTGTTCTCTGAGGTGGTTGAAAGGTGGAATAAGATGGACAACATTCATACCGTTTCTGTGCTCTTTTCCATACAGGCCTTGGTCTTATGTACCAAATTTGTGATATAGCTAAAAGAGGCAGATGACCCCTGTGTCCAGCGCCTGCTCACACACGTTTTAGGAGTTTACTTTTAAACTGGTTGATTTTCTAGCAATAATTTCCTTGACTATCTGCTGACATGCATGCCCATTTTAACATGTGTGCCCCATTATCAGCTTCAAATTGAGGCCTTAAAAGTACTATTTATATATATTTGGTGACTATTGCTCAAAGCAGGTAAGATGTGAAGATACTTTTGTTTAACTCGTTTTAGTCTTGACTCTTTTTTAAAGTTGTTTTTTACAGGCTTTATATGTTGCTTACAATTTTCTCAGCAGACTGGAGTTGCATGCAATATGTTAGTGTTTTGTTTTGGGGGGCCAGTCAATAACTGCGTTCTGCCTTAATTTATATAGGAATGGGTGTATTTGACAGCAGAGGAGGCACACACATAATTTATTTGACGATGTATGCGGTTATAGATGTTACTTAGGAGTGTTATTAATGGTTTATAGATTTTTATGTTCGTTGTTTTTAATGGACACGTCCATAAACTGTCTTCTAACATCGGATCATTTCAATAAAACATGGCGGCTTTTCAGAGTTGAAAAAGGAATGTGTGCAGAAAGTGATTTACTCAAAAGGCGAAGTACCCGTACATGTGCGCTCACACAGAGACAAACTAATGTTTGTTGTGTTGTAGGGCTGCAGGGAAACATCTTGGGAAGATTGCGTTTATCAAACGTCAAAATAGTGTAGCAAGTATACATTCTTAAGCAGTTAATCTGATGATATATTCACCCGTGTATTTAGTGGTGGTTACATTTCCTATTTTACCCATCAGCACGTCACTCAATTCTCAACAATGCAAGGCCACTAGACCATCTTTTGATTGGTTCTTAACATCAAACTAGACCAGAAAAGTCTGAAACAGATCGAGGACATTGTGTGACTGAATATTCACTTTGTTAAAATACAGACAGAAACATCACAATGACCTCTATATGTGATCTCAAGTGTAAATCCAGAGACAAAACAACACATTTGTAGAACAATGCTGCAGAAGTGGAACTGGTTAATGGAAGTTTTTTTTTAAATGTTAGGTTTCCTCCAGTTTGTTCACATGGATTAGACCCAGTGACTACTGTCTCAGACCAGATGGTGAAGACGCCCGCAGATTTGTGTTTCTTCTGTAATTGAATGCGCCATCATCAGTGACTGGTGCTTTTGTGGTTCAGTAATTGCATGTGTCTGCCTTTCAGTATGTAGGAAAATGCCTTTACCTGAATGTGATATCTGCATTGAAATGTGTCCTTAGATATCTTATTTTTAGATGGCCGATGAGTTCCCAACTTTGTCAGAAAATCTACACATTTGAAAGTGGGAACTTCTTATGAGTTAGCGGTAACAAAGACAATACACACAGTTGGCAAGCTATATGGTCAAGCAGGCGAAATGCATCTGCAACGCATTTCTGACTGATAATCAAGTTAGGCCAAATACTTTTCCTCAATTAACGTACTTAAATATAGTTTCGAGGTACCGTACTTGTACTCTTGTGTTCCAGTTTTAATTAATGCAATAAGTTCACAAAATATCCTACTTTGTACTCCACTATATTTATCTAACCCATACAGTTACCAGTTGATTGAAAGAGAAAAGGTTATTCTGATAAAACATTTATTTATTTGAGCCAGCCATATAATAACGTAAGAAAATACATTGACCACTGATGTATTTAGCTTAATCTTTCAGAGAACACTTACCAAGTCAGTGTGGGAAAGTCACATTTTAAAATACTGCTACTACTACTACTACTACAACCAATTATAATAAAAGAAATCCCTGACAAGTAATCAAGACTTTGAATACAACAGATCTGTATTAGAAAACAAACACGAACAGCAATGTACACAAATCAAAACCAAACGCACTGGTATAAAAACAGTTCTAGGTTTACACTGTAAATATTTTAGTTGGGTTTAAAGCTATAATTCACGCATGATTATCGATTAAATTGCACCACCTTGTCGATATCAATTTGTTACTTTTAAGTCAATTTCAATTTTGCAAGATTCTCAGAGTCACAGGACTGAGAACATGTTAAGGCAACTCATAACCCGGAGAGAGGTCAACTGTTATCCTGAGAGAGAACAGGCCTACTGTGAATCACTAAACGGTCACAAGTGATTGGTAAATACTAACTAATCTCTCTCGCTCCCAGTTTATGCTGTATATCAAAGTACACCATCATTGCATCATAATGGTGAACGTCTGAATCTCACGTCTGTCAAACTCGCACTTCTTGTCATTACTTACATTTCCTCACAAATCCAACTCAACATATTCAGGTCATCCAGTCAAAAATAAATGGGAGAGACATCAAGTAATAAAGGTTTCTCGTGGCATGGCACAGGTGAAATCAATGTCAAAGTCTTTGGTCTCATTTAGGCCATTCATCCACCACTGTGTGTGGCTCCACCCAGACTGGATCTTTAGGACCACTGATGGTCCTTGTGGTCCTGAGAGGTGGATCTGTGTGCTGTAGAAGGCAGCGCTCCCCGCTGTCCATCCTGTGGAGGTATCTCAGACCTTGCAGAGGTTGTAGCAGGCCACAGGTCTCTCCATTACATTGTCTCCATCCACCTCGAACACAAAGTCACAGCGGTGGGCCATCAGGGGCGCCTCGGACAGCGCCACGCTCTGATTACCAAAGGAGATTACCGTGTCTCTCTGTAGGAAAGATGCCACCGACAATACAGTTAGTTAGGTCAGCTACAGTCGTTTCCAGGCATTGTTGCTGGGGATGTTTGGCTTCATCTCAAGAGTGTCTCAAGTACTGTAATTTGTAGAAATGCACACAAGAACAACTAGAAACCCTCCTTACCCGTGTGGGGCCACCACCGTTGTTGGCGTCAGTGGTAGCGGCAGTGGCAGTGGCTGCCTTATCAAAGTCCTTCTTACAAAGATGGGCCATAATCCCAGCAGCCAAGGCATCGCCAAGAACATTGATCATTGTCCGGAAGCGATCGCTGAGAATCAGACGGAGAGAATAGGTTATACGTAGACACACCACCCCAGCAGCCCATAAAAGAGCCATCTTATACAAGCTCTCCATATATTACTGATGTTGCAGCATATTAAGTGTTAGTGGGACTCACAGGACCCAATCGATGGCCACAATCAGGGTGATATCGGCAGGCGGTAACCCCACAGAGGTCAGGACAATCACCATGGTTACCAGACCAGCCTGAGGTATCCCAGCTGCCCCGATGCTGGCCGCTGTTGCCGTTATACTGACGAGAAAGGGCCAGGACGTTAGGGATGCAATAGCCGGACGGCCCTTTAACATAAACTCATTGTGTGAGGAGAGAGTTGAGTTGAGGAGACATAGCAATATTATATTCTCACCTGATAGTGACCAGCTGGCCAAAGTCCAGCTCATACTCGTTGACCTGAGCGATAAAGATGGCCGCCACAGCCTCATACAGGGCTGTTCCATCCATGTTGATGGTGGCTCCCACTGGCAGCACGAAGCGAGCGATCTGCCTGTCTACGCCGCAGTTCTCCAAGAGACACTTCATGGTAATAGGCAGAGTGGCCGAGCTGCAGAGGAAGAAGAGGAGGGCGATGTGGGGCGAGTTAGGATTCTCACATGAACTCGACTGCCAAACGTGACCAACCGAATTGGCGGGTGCTGCTTTACATTCGGACACCAGCACCCGGGCTTTAGGAGCCCTCATGGACTCTATCTGCACACGTGCCTGGCTGGGGAAAGACATCACAAGGCCTGTCTCCACGTACCTGGATGAGGTGGCCAGTGCGATGACAAGAGCCTGCAGCAGGCCTCTGATATAGGGGAAGGGGTTTTTACGAGTGAGGATGAAGAAGAAGAGTGGCAGCAGGATGAGGCCATGCACAAACAGACCAGCCAGGACGGTGATGAAGTACATGCCCAGCTTCTCCCCCAGGTGGGCCGGGTCGTGCATGTCCAGAATCTTCCCTGCCACCAGGAACACAATGCCGAAGGGGAAATACCTGCACAGAAAAGCAGAAGGAGCGATGGGAAGTGTTATTTAATGTCCTTGCATTCGGAGGAGAAGAGAATACAACAGATGTGCAGGCCATGTGAGCCTACTGGTTGTGTGTGCTACAGTGAAGTGACATGTGTTTGCTCTTATAAACATGCATGTTGTCGTGTAACTGTTAACCTCACCTTCTGGGTCAGTATTTGCATGGTTGCATGTTGCTTGATTGGCCTGAAACCTAAAGCTGCTTTAGGGCAACCTTGCTCACCTTCCGTTCACCTGGGTCTACAAGATTGAACTGCGATCTGTGATTTGATGACTAAGTGGTTTTTACTTTGTTATAGAGTGACAAGGAAAAGTCACGTTGCCATCAGCACGACTTTCCTGCCTGCGACAGAGAGCGTGCCTGCGCTCGCAATCTGATCCATTAGTCTAATGCTATCCACTTTCCCAGCCAATTGTTTGTATGCAAGTAAGTGGTAGGCTGATATAAACAGTATGAACGTCAGAGACCATAGTCAAAATATTTGTTTCACATGTATTTCTCTATATGCTGTAGGAACCAAACCTGTGGGGAAATTTCAACCTGGCTCTGATATTACAAGAGGAACAATGAATGTACCATACATGTCAGCTTTTCAAGTACTGAGAGAAACCGCCTGACACGCAGATTTGAGCTTATCCAAGACGTTTTGAAAAGGTTTTTCATCAGCCCCAAGCATGGTAGAAACGTCTCCACCCGGAGAGGAGCATGTAATCCTTCAACTGAAGTTAAAACACGACAAAGATTGGGGTCACAAGGCTTTACCATGACAACAGCGATAATATTTGATTTTCATTTAGCTTTTATTGAACAGCCTAATCTCTTTTTAGTCTCCTTGATCCGTTCATTCAGATGTAATCCAAGAGTCCACTCATCCCCTGGTCACTGTAATCAGCTCCCGAGGAGAGTGAAGGACAGTTCAGACAACACAAGTGAGTCTCCACTAAATTGCTGTGACTGGTACATGTTTTTTTTTAGATGTAATCTGACTGTGCTCTGTAATC
>OMOT01020540.1:364-10985 GCA_900312575.1 Acanthochaenus luetkenii | reverse complement strand
TACATTACATTACAGCATTTAGGAGACGCTTTTATCCAAAGCGACTTACATGTCATACCGTTGGCGGAGGCAGCCATGCAAGGTACCAACCTGCTCAACAGGAGCAATTTGGGGTTAGGTGTCTTGCTCAAGGACACTACGACAGATTTATTTTTTCCCGGGAGGAGCTGGACTCGAACCGCCGACCTTGCAGTTGCGGGGCGGGAACTCTACCTCCTGAGCTACTGCCTCCCATCACACCATGCACCACACTACACACAAACACATATTTGCATGTCTTTTTGACTGTGGGAGGAAACCGGAGCACCCGGAGGAAACCCACGCGAACACGGGGAGAACATGCAAACTCCACACAGAAAGGGCCAGGCGAGATTTGAACCTAGGACCTTCTTGCTGTGAGGCGACAGTGCTAACCACTGCGCCACCGTGCCGCCCACACACACACACAGGAGGGTAAACATGTAGTTCAAAAGCGAACGGGAGAGGTGAAGCTCTAGCTTGACTTACGGTACGTTCAGACTATGGGCTACAAAAGCTACAAAGCGGTCTGGCCTACCAAGCTACAATGTCGCCAACGGAGCAGAAAAGTGTTGCCCGGGTGGTTCGTTGACGGTTCATGTCGTCGTCATGTTGTGTCCACCAACTAAATGTCATACTGTCATTGTCATAGCTTTGTTTTTGTCTTGTTTTTATTTTATTTGGCATTAAGTAATCATTCTTGTTCATTGAAAATAATTCACATAAATAATAATAAAGTACCCTACCTTCCTGTCGCTTTGTAGCCCATAATCTGAACATACCATTAGAGCACAGAGGCTACAGCGTTCACAAGCCATTTGCCTCTTACAATGGGCTCATTTACCTTTTACTGTATGACTCACACAAGCAGTATAACATCGAGCTGAGGTTAGGTAAGACCACATCATCACACAACTGGGAGAAAGAGAATGTCTGACTCAAGGCAGATGTTAGGTTTGTCCTTACAATCACAAAGGTTAGATAAACAATTAGGCCTAATCCTGTGTCTGACGCAGCCATTTGTATGCATGTATTCATGTATGCATGCCTGTGGGCGATGTGTTTGTGTGGTGGTAGCGCTTTTGAAGCAGTTGGCTAATCCTCCGAAAAGATACTTTTAAATTTTGAATTCAAATTTTCAGTCTGTGTCACACAAATTTTCTCACATAATGTGACAAATACCTGGGATTAAAAATAACAGGCTGAACTTAAAAATGTGAAGGTATTCCTTTACCTATTCCTTCAGTTTCTGTCCTCCCCAAGCCTTTGGTGTGCACTAATTCTCATCTGAAAACTATAGAGCTTTCTTCATTAGATATGATCTGTGCTATGTAACATTATCAGAGCAGCGTCCTGCACTTATCTAGCTACTAGCTGATGTATGTGCTCTGAAAAAGGCATGTCTGTGCACAGCCACCTCTTGTTGAACACAAGCTTTGTATTTCTCAAGCCTCCATATTGTGTGTGTGCATGCGTGCGTTTGTATGTGTCTGTGTGTAAATCCCTGTGTGTTTGTGGGTTGTGCATTCCTAGACAACGTAGCAGCAGGTGGGGCAAGTCTGGGCTTATTGACTGAACTTCTTACAGCCTAATCGCAAGCGGGCCACCCTCTCTAGGTGGTCTCGGGAAGCTTCCAATAGAACACTGGAGCGGTTCATTTGCAGTGAGAATGCAATGAACTTAACATACCGAAACAACTAACTTGCTGTACTGTATACGCTTTATAAATATCACCTAACCAAGCCTACCTGATGCGTCTTTGCAAGATAAGTTGCTGGGTGAATATGTTGTATGCGTCCATCATCCATTCTCCTACTCCTTCTAATCAGATGCATTAAGACATTGTTTTCGAGTTATAGACTGAACACTGGTATATCAACCAGAGAATTCAAAGTAAAACAATTAGTCACCCACTCTGTTGATACTCCATTTTCGATACTTTTTATGCAATGTATTTGCAAGGGAAGAAAAAGGCAGTCAAAATTCCCGAAAACATCTGACCAATGAGAGAACAGTTTGCTCGTGCGTGGCATCCCTGAATCGGAACAAAGCCGATATGAGTTGGGAAAAAAACGGTCCCATTGCAACACACACACAGCCACTAGATTAGATTGCATATTGTAGATTTCAGTACTTTTCCCCTCTCGTTAATAAAACTGACGTGTGTGTGTGTGTGTGCGTGTGCGCGCAGAGGGAGTCCTCGTGTGAAGGTGACCCCGGGTTATAAGGAGGAGCAATGTGCCCCGGCTCTCTCTCTGGAGATGAAGAAACCTGTGGATCTGGAGGCTCCCATCACCAGGTAGACACTGCCTCTTTGTCTGTCTCTCTCTTGTGTCTATGTCTGTCTGTCTACCTGCCTCTCCCTCATATGTCACTCTCGGACTTGGATGCATAATCATGCACATAGGTGCAGAGAGTCACAGACAGATTGCACATACACACGTAGACATGTTTTCTGTAAACGAAACGGGAGTGCTATGAATCACGTTTGTTTTTTTACCCTCCTGGTTCATGGCTTCACCACTGTCTATATTTTTATGTGCATGGATTTCCTCCCCCTTTCAAGTCACCAATTTGAGGTTTTGCAAATTACACACAGGCAAGCTGCCTCACATTTAAGTCTGAAAACTGCACAGCTCAAAACAAAATCTGTGTTTTTAACATATGGGCTTGCAATTTAATATCCATTGATACTGATTTTTAACCACATCACTCTGCATCTACATCCAGTCTACATCTGGTTTGGTTTGTTATTGTGGCTGTTGGAAGTGACCCTCTCTTTGTATCTGTTAAGGGTATTTGGCCCAGAGTAATGGCTTGAACTATCCTTCCTTTTCCTCTCTTGGAAAGCCATAATTGGGGGTGAGCTTAGCATTGGGGGTTCAATGAGCAGCTAAGCTCTGCCATTCTGTCTCAGTTGCAGACAAGAGGGAGAGAGCAGAGAGAAAAATATTATCTGAAGGATAGAGGGGGTGATGAAAGAGATGCGTGCTGGACAGATTATTAGAGATTGATGGAAGGGTTTAGTGATTGATTGAACGTAGGAAGGAACATTTAGCTGGAAATCAGAGTTTAGTTCGTTTAAATTAGGAATGCTAACAATGCTAACATGCCACTTCCAGAAACTTTCCCCAAAATTGTAATAAGCCTGGTGAAGAAAAATAACAGTAACATTGAAATGTCAAGGTATCTTCATGACCAAGGAACAACAGCCTAGAAGATAAGAGCCACTCCTCATTTCAGTTCTTATTCTAGCTTCTTACCGTCCCTCTTATCAACCCTACATCCTCCAACTCAACTTCTTTATTTGCTGAGTGACAATAGCTGTTTCCACTCTGTTTCTCATTTGTCCATCCTTTTCTCTATCTTTCTCTTTCTTGTTCTCACAGTAGCCACTTTCACACATGAAACCCATAAAATTGTCGGATTAGTTTCTCCGGTAAAGATAGCCGTTTCTGTTGTTCACACAAGACATGCCTTTCCGCTTTTTTAACGTAACGCTACCATTCACACAACGTTGGTAATACTGGTAAATTGCTCTGTCGTCATTTACATGTAATTATGTTTCACCTTTGTGCCACTGGTCACTGGTGAAAACATGGTGGGTGAAGACGCTTGGCTCAATGCTATGCTGACATTATGCTGCTCATGTGGAGCTCTCTTATTTCCACGTCTGTCTGATTAGACATTTTTGAACAATCCTTCTACAAAAAAGCTACAGCCCGCTGTATAGTGGTTTGTATTTCCCTCCTACATGCAGTCTTTACATGGCACAGCCAGGGGAATAAACTTGTCACCGCTTTGAGAACTTTGTGATTGGCTCACAGTTCGACAACAGAGCGCCCTACGTCAGAGCGTCCTAACATTGTGCGTTATGGCATTGTTCACACATGCGGTCGAACTTTACCAGAAACGTCTTGTGATTTCACTGAGTTTCAACACCGCCTCCATTCACACATGCAGCCTGTGCCGTTAAATTTACAGAACAGGCCGCATGTGTGAAAGGGGCTCGTGTCCGTCTGTCTGTCTCGCCTCCCATTGTGTCTTCAGTTGACAAAGATCATTGGGCCATTTGAATGAGAATGCTGTTAGTGTAGCACAGGCACAGCTTGATTGTGCAAGAGATGAGTGGGTGACTCTTACTGTAAATGGCTGCACAGTGCCCACTCTGCTTTCTGCACCTTTTACTTCCCTTGCTTTATCTCCTTTCTTCCTACTGCTTTCCTCCTCTTGTCATCCCACTATGCCATCTTCAACCCCAGACCTCCCATGCCATGTACTCCGTTGAAGACAATGCACTGCTTAATGGCTGCTGGACACGCACAGTGTTGTTTGTTCCCCCATGTATGAAGACAGCGAGACTTGGCACTATCAGTTACATGGCCTCATCACAGCTGGCCAGTAAAACTTTCAGGCGTCTCTCAGAAGACAGCTGGGTGATGACTTGTCCTCCTGTCTAACACTCTGCTGTTATCTTGCTCCCACACTTCCTACCTGCCTTCTCCCTGCCACTTCTGCCCGCTCTCTTTTACTGTCTCCTTCTCTCTTTCTGTCTCTTTTTGCTTGCAATGCTCCTTTCTCTGTCTCTCCCTTCATCTGCCCCTTATCTCTCTCTCTCTCTCTCTCTCTCTCTCCCTCTCCCTCCCCCCATATCAGTCTGCAGTCCCTCCAGGATGACTTACTTGTGTGCACGGCAGACGGCTACCTCCATGTACTGCACTGGGATGGCCTAGGCAGCAACGGACGCAAGGCCATCAGCCTCACCACAATCCCCTTCTCACTGGACCTGCAGTCTGCTAGAGGTTGGCACATACAAAAGAGTGGACCCATACACAGACACAGAAGAAAGCAGCAGGCCTGATTCCATTTCACAGTGTAAATAGGAACTGCAATTCACTTGCTAATGGTAGACATCCACAGCTTGAACTGAAAGGGAATTGAGCCTAGCCTGAGAGCACACACACACACACACACACACAGGTCCACGCAAATACATATACACACACAGGCAGCCACCTGCACACAACATGAAAACAATTTTTTCTCACCACTTTAGTTTGTTTCCATTACGTCCCAGAAGATGGAATACTAATGTGTTTGCATGTGTACGTGTGTGCAGGCGGTCCATCCCTGGATCTGGAGGGAGTGTATATCAGGTGTATGGAGTACTGTTTGACCCTGGACGGCTTTGCTGTGGTGCTCAGTGACGGACGCCTGGGCTTTGTCACACCACTCAGCAACACCATCACCGCAGATGTAAGGACACTCACAGGCACACACATTTACTGCTGATGTGAGGGCACAAACACACATTCACGGCTTATAAAAGGACAAACACACAAGATTACAGCTGATGTGAGGATATGCACACACACACACACACACACACACACATCTGAAGTGAGGACAGCGGGTCACAGTCAACAGTAAAGCACAGTACTTTCAGTGCCACCTATACAAAAAGGTGTTTATTTAATCAGGTTGTCTTATTGGGATTTCGATTTCTTCGAGAGAGAGAGAGAGAGAGAGAGACCCAAGAACAAAAAGCATTCATAAAATGGACACAGAAAATACACAAATAATTGAGTCACACTTTCCAGCAGCCAAACAGTCCGCAACATAGATTATACATCATAAAATACATAATTAATAAACCACATTATACAAAGCAATTACAAACGTCATCGAAAATAGAAAAATGGTTATGGTCTGGCCAAGATCAGAATTTATGTGCATATTATTTAACACTAACGAGTCCTGTCATCTGGTGCTGTAATTACTGTAATTAAAAGAGAGTAGAGATGTGAGGTACGGGGTTGGCGTCAGAAGTGCAGCCCTATTTAGAAATGTAATTGGTTCAGGTTTTTCCTGCATGGGGATGTTTTTGGCCACCGACAAAGCCTTTTCCTTTAGCACCCAAGTGAAAAAACTACTTTACTTTTGGTGCAGTGTGGCCGGAACACAACTTCGCTAAAGCCTAGGTCAGACTACAAAACTCCCCACAAAATACCCCCATTCACTCCAGAACAACATTCTACTAGGTGTTGGTACCCAGGTGTGAATGTCCCTCCCTCCCTCTCCTCCTCCACACACATGTCCAGCCCATTTTTTTCATCGATCATGCGAGCGCCATATGTTGTTTTTTATTCCAAAGATAAAGTTTTACAGCACGACGTTTTATTTAATTTGTTCATTAGGTTATTAGGTTGCTGTGGATGCAGACATCAGCTGTAATGCTGTGTGATCTGCCGGTGTCTTTGCTTGGCTGTTGACGGTGGTTCAAAAATCTGGCCTAGCTCTTGCTAAATAGAGCTTTTAAGTCTTCAATTCTGCAATCCTTCGGTTTTAGATACCTTATGAATATCGCAGTTTCTTGTTGCACTGTTTAGTGAGAAATCTGCCCAGTCATGCAGATTCTTTTTTTCATTTTCATGTTCATTTCGATGTTTCGTAATATATTCAATTTTAAGAGGCATTAAAAAGGTATTGAAAAGTCTTAGATTTACCTTTGAGACTTGAAGAAATTGGTACTACTAATGCCATTAATATGCAAATTGTTTCTCAAATGTTGGCCAGGCAGGAGGGTTTTGAAATGGGGCGATAGGTGTTTATGTCATTGATATCACCACCTTGGGCAAAGGAGAAGCGTGTGCTGCTTTCCATACTGATGGGATATTACCAGATATGTTTTAAACTAAAAATGCAGCAGTTTAGTGATAACGTTGGCACTGAGCCACAGAAGACTTGGATCAAGATGATGCTCTCCTGCAGATTTTCTTACATTTAGGCTTATTAAAGCATAGTAAACTTTCATGTGACATGCTTAAAGGAGACCTTAATGTCAACACTGGTATATAAAGCGGCTAAAAGTGGTAGACAACACTACTGACCAGCAGTTGGCCACATTCAGTTATGTGTAATTTGTAAAGGTTTCTGATGGTGTGTGTGTGTGTGTGTCCAGCAGCTGCAGGGCGTCTGGGCAGCAGATGTGACTGATGGCACCTGTGTGGCTGTCAACAACAAATACAGACTGATGGCCTTTGGCTGTGCCAGGTACGTGTGTGTGCAGCTTTCTGTCTCTTCCTCTTTATACATCTTTACAATACAGTGCTGGGAAGACAATTCATGTGTGTGTGTGTGATAGAGATTGATTGGTGTTCATGCGGTGTGTGTCTAGTGTGAGAATCTGTCAGTCTGTGTTTGCCCAGGCTGCCTAGTGTGTGCTTGTCAAAAACTCCTCATGGAGTTTGGCAGGAATTTATCTTCCTCTCGCTCCTTGCTGTTTCACTTTCTTCTGCAACATATACACACACACACACACACACACACACACACACACACACACACACACACACACACACACTCACAGCGTTGCAGTTTCCTTTGTGATCACTAGTTATGTTATAAACATTCTCATTCAGGCAATAAACCATCTGTCTAGCTGTACAGGGAAAAAACTAAAAGCTGACTGGTCAAATAGAGCATCTTTCTCCGTGTCTATTGAACATTGGTGGAATACTCCTTTGAAAACACACTCCCATATATCATTATTGGGACATCATGTAGCTTGTGGTGATTTGATCATCTGAAAGAGGAAGATACTAATATGACAGTAGACAGAGACTGAAGTCAGTAGAATTAAGCCCCGGCAGTCGATCATATAATCACACACAATGCAAATAATGAGCCGAGCTGAGCCTTGTCGAGCTGTGTTGTTGGTATGGAGGTATGTAATTGGTATGTGCATGTATGCGTGTGTGTGTGCATGTGTACGTGCAGTCAACTATACAGACATGCAGGCAGTAGTACACCACATAGAAACATAGCTTGGAGGTATTGCAGAGTGACAAAATCATAGCATTGGGCCATAGTAACCTGCACTGGCCTTTTCTGATATTACATGTATCTCTTTGCCTTATATTCCTACAGTCGAAAGGTCATGACTGTGTGTGTGTGTGTGTGTGTGTGTGTGTTGTGTTGTGTTGTGTTGTGTTAATGTTTCCAGTGGCTCTGTGCTGGTTTACATGATAGACACCACAACAGGATCCATGCAGCTCTCCCACAAACTGGAGCTCACCCCAAAACACTACCCAGGTATTACCCATATGACCTGTCCCTGTCTCTCTCTCTCCCTCACTCTGTGTCTCTCTCCCTCTTCTTCTCTCTGTCCGTCTCTTTCTCTCACACAACTGAACATTATACACACACAACACACATTCCTTCTTAATGTTTCCCCTCAGTCCCCATAATGGGATCTGATACCATAGCTCCCCCTAGTGGAGGATACGACACGCTGGGCCGCCAACATCCAAACACTGAAACTGGTTGTTGTTCTGTTGTCTGTAGAATGAAGGTCTTAGTGTTAACATACCAGGGAAAACCTGGCATTGTTTGATTACGTAGTAGACATTTAGCTTATGCTCTTATTCAGAACATGTAGTGTACAATAAATGTAAATATTCAAATAGGGCTGAACTCCATTAGTTTTTTGTTGTTGTTGTTGTTGCTCTTTCTCTCTCCACCCGAAAACAAAATCCTGCGGAGGTAAAATCAAAATAAACTAAGTTCATGAATCCATTATATGCTCAGCTATTGTTGCACAGAGTACCAGTGCTGAAAAAGCACCATAGTCCATGGAATTGAGTAACACCACTACACTTGAGTTTCTCGGGATCCCAACGTGTTTTCATATTTACTCTGGTCACCTTGCACACAATTCTGTGGAAATCCTTGTAAAAATGTGTCTTGTTTACACGCATATTATGCTTGTCCAACATTCTAGATGACTATGCTCCATTTGGAAAAAACATGTTGTTTTTCTCCTAGCTTGCATGAGCAGGGAAGTCGCATGACCGCGTAGTGACCGATTTGTACCGCGATATGTTAGCTTACTCTGTCAATGTTTGAAGTCAGGACAATTAGGAAAAAAGTGCGAAGATGTGGAACTTACAATGTATGAAAAGAATTCACAATAGGGTGGTAAATAAGTTGTAAACTCTTATTAACTGCTTTTCTGAACTCTCCTCCTATTTAGACATTTATAACAAGACAGGCCCGGTCAAGCTGATCTGCTGGTCACCTGACTACAGCGTTGTCATGGTTACATGGGAGTGTGGTGGGCTGTCGCTGTGGAGTGTCTTTGGAGCGCACCTTATCTGCACTCTGGGAGAGGACTTTGCGTGGGTGGACACACATACACACACACATATTACGGTACATTTAATTTCGTGCAAATGTAGATTAACCTTTTGTCTTTGTTCTTCATTTTTCCTTGTCTGTTATTCTATCTTTCCCTCAGGTATCGTTCTGATGGTACCAAGAACGACCCCATGAAAATCAGCTCTATGGTGAGTGGGTTTATTTAACACCGTTAAAGCTGTGCTTATACGTTTTGTGTTTTCCATGTTCTTCCTAATTTCCTCTCTATTGTGTAATATTAGTAATAACAAAACACTTGTTGTATTGCATTTTTCAGAATTAAACAATGGTCAAAATCATAACAGCAGACACAGTGAAATGCACAAGTGTTTGAAAGTGTTTATTTGAAACGTGTCCCATGATGGGGGTTCACGGTATGTGATCACTCAGTTTGAGATTC
Source organism: Acanthochaenus luetkenii (assembly GCA_900312575.1). Classification (NCBI taxonomy): domain Eukaryota; kingdom Metazoa; phylum Chordata; class Actinopteri; order Beryciformes; family Stephanoberycidae; genus Acanthochaenus; species Acanthochaenus luetkenii. Next base: position 1,369 of record OMOT01020540.1, on the reverse strand, counting down.
TTTTTGCAATATGCAATTTATGATTGCCATTGCCTTCTTTGGGGAGAAGGGTACTTGTGACAGAATCCGAAACGCATTGAACACTGTACCCAATCAATGAGGAGATAATTGATTATACGTGATGAGCAAAACAAATTGGAAAAATATCATTTTGAATTGATAGACTTAAAGCTGAATTGATCTGTTATCAAGTCTACTCTAGTCGAGTAGTGCTGGCCAGTTACCAGTGGCCAGTGCTGATATTCATTCGGAGTAGGAATAATAATCTACATCAGTGTTTTAGTTCTGATAGTACCAGTTAAGCTAATACTGGGAATTTGACTCAGTACTTTGTATCTGCACATTAAATAGTTTTTATCGCGTATACAGTATTTAAAATGCTTTTTGCACAAATTGGTAGAATTGTATTTGTTTTGGATACAAATGTTAGCCTGTTCTGTGTAAAATGTGTTGGAATATGTAGCCATCATGTCTATACTGAAACTCACGTGCCGCCCCCTTTCCAGAGCTGGGGAGCAGAGGGCTACCACCTGTGGGTGATCCCTATCAAACAGGAGAGGAGGAGACCGGAGGAGCAGCAGGAGCATGAGGGAGAGAGGGTAACACCGTCCCGCTCCTCACTGCAGGCTGGCATACTGCAGTTCCACTTCATCAAGAGTGCGCTCACCGTTAACCCCTGCACGGTGAGAGGAAGGATGGAGACATGCCAGAGAAAACCGCGTATCTCCAAAATATCAGCTTTTCAGAAGCCAATTAAAGCAGCTTTGCTTTTCGCTTGACAACGGCTTGACGAAGACTTATGACACGGCCTTCTTAAGCTTTTGATAATGGGATAGTCCTAGTGGCTCAGTTGGCCACAGACGCATACATACACACACACACACACACACTAATACTAGCATACACCAAGTATTAAACATTCATCCTGTATTTGCCTCCCTCTCTTCTATACAGAGTAACCAGGAGCAGGTGTTACTCCATGGGGAAGACCGCCTCTACCTGACC
>OMOT01020538.1:11117-22189 GCA_900312575.1 Acanthochaenus luetkenii | reverse complement strand
ATTTTCAGCAGCTGGACTCACTGTTAACAGACTTCGCACATGACTCACCCCTGAACACGTAAACATGCTTATATTCTTAAATACAAATCAACAGGCTTAACGTTAGATAGTTAACGTTACTGCACTTAAAGCAGTTTAAGTTTGAAACTGAGGCCTGAGCTGTCGTAGTTTGTCGCAGCTTTCTCATTTCAAGAGGGAATTTATTATAGCTAAATAGCAAAAACGTTATTTATCTTTATCCATTTCGTAACCATTTAGCAAATGTAAGTTTCTAATTAAGGCTCATCTTATTTTTTGTACCGTTATGTCATAGACGAACGTGTTAGTCACTGATTCGCCTCGGAAGAGCGAGCGAAATTTCCCGTGCCTTATTAAAATATCATACTTAAACAAAACAGTTAATAATTATGTTTGTGTTATGCCATGAAACAGATGTATTTATCTAATGTTTCAATAAAGCAATTTCAATTTTCTTTTTTTTTTCTAATAAGAAATATTCATAAGCTATTTTTTGGTGTATCGTTATCAATTAATCGATTAGTCGTTCATTAACTTTGGCGACTATCGATCAAGGAAATTCCCTAGAATTTGCAACCCTAGTATGGACAGCCCCATTCAAATCAATGTACCAGGACCATCAGCAAGTCACTGAAGGAGGCTACTTATGGATTGTTGGACCGATTTGGCTTTAATCGCTTTATACTACTGTTGGTAAGTCGTCACATTGTATTACTTAAACCAGTGGTTCTCAACCCTGGTCCTCCAGTACCACAGCCCGGCTGGTTTTCCATTTTACCTGGTAGTTGATAACCTTCACCTGGTGTCCCAGGTCTCATTCAGCCTCTGATTACACCAGGTGAATGTAATTAACTAGCTGGTAAATGCCATAGGCGCCATTTTATGGTGTACTAGTCAATGACCATGGCAAACAGTGGGATATCCGTTCTATCCATTAAAGTTCTGTGGGTATCCCCTATAAATTGTGCAGGTCTAGAACTAAAGAATCGATCACTAGTCAACATAGAGAGACGTCTATTGACAGCATGGATCAAAAACAGGTTGCATTACGAATGTCCTTTAAAAAAAAAAAAATCCAGCATGGATTTCATGTTAGTTTCTAGGAACTTCTGAAAAGGTTCCACTGAAGACAAATGGTGTGAGATAGGGGCATGAGGGGGAGGGAGGAACAAGATTGTAAAAACAAGTGAAGTGGAGCTTGGAGGCGGGGTTAAGAGAGGGCAACCAGAAAAAATGGGCTATATCTACATGTACGCCACACGGAGAGAAAAGGGTGGGCTAACCTGACATTCTGGGTGGGATTCCATCTCTCTGAAGGCAGCTCTCCACTCTGGGGGTCATCCACTGGAGGGTGTAGTATGGAGATGCACACGTCGCCATTCTAAAACAGAGGAAACAAACCTCTTATCACCGTCAGACACATATGGCCATTGTAGCCCCAAAGGGACACTAGATGGCATTGATTTTTACATGCCATTACTGGCATCCCAAATAAATGTACTGTATTGTTGTGGCTCAAACCTTCACCCTTCCTCCTGTGGATGTTGCCATCGAGGTTCCAAGCCCTAGGAAGCTGGGAGCTAAAGCTAGCTACACGTAGCTTGAGCTGACGTTTGAGCCAGCCGTTTGTGACGCTAGTAATGGCACGTAAAGATCAGCGCCATCTAGCGTCCCTTTGAGGCTATGGCCATTGCAGGATGGCTACGTAAGAGTAAATGGAGTAATAAGGCCACAAGTGACACCATAACACGGTGTACTCAATTACCCTACATGTATTAGTCTATAATCGAGTTAGGAGATTTACCTCGTAGATGTTGGGGTGCCACATCTTAGTGAGGAACCGGAAGGCAGGTGGGGAATACGGATAGTCAATAGGGAACTTGATCCGAGCCTAGGACACAACACAGGTCAATAAATAGCGTACATGTAAACACACCGCACCGTTAGTGCGGCGCTGGACAACAATTGTCACATGTGGTGCCCTTACCTTAAAATAACCCCCTTCATAATGAGTGTTGGGGGGTCCGAAAATAGCCACTTCCCAGTTGTACAAATCTGCCTCGTCTACTAGTGTAATTTTGAATCCCTCGACAGGTTCTTCCTGAAGACTCTTCATTTCGAGCATGAGCGCTTTCTGTGAACTGGCTACGTGAGTGGGGCCGTGTTGCGCCATAGCCAAGTAGGTAGCGTTCAAGATTATCTGCAGTCGACAGCTGACGAATTTGTTTACGCGAACACAGCTCGCCTCGCTAACGTTAGTCAGCTAGTCTGACAACACACACAAAAAAAACCTTTGTTTCCAACGCGCGGAGACAATGAACAGGCCAAACCAGCCAATCTGCGCACAAGTGAAACAAAGGGTTTTTGTCGATTTTATCCACAATCCAACAGATTAGTAACCAGAGTTAATATATCGAATCCGGTAAACTGACCAAAACCATCGTGGCCGAACAGCGGACGAAGCTCTAATTCCCCGACCACGGATAACCCGTAAATCTGACGATAGCTGCTGGCTAATGTAAACTAGCAGGCGCTACCTTGTCGAGCAGCTGAACTCGAGGGTGCGCGATTATTTACTAACTCGCTGTTTCTCCGACTCGCGGGCTGGAGAAACAAGCGGTACACGGAAACGATCGACCTGAAATATCTCACACAAAATGTCCAACCTTGGTCGTCAGACATGCACTCGATATCGGCCTAACAGACGGCTGAGTAAAGAAGAATGTTGTTGAAAGGAGTCCCCCTCTCCCCTCTTAATAGACGATGGAGCCGCAATATTATCTGGGAGTTGTAGTCCGATGTTCACACGTAAACATAATTATTTTCCAGTCAAAGCTAAAAAAACAAGCTACGTAGTGCCATATAAAAGTAGTTTTAGTAAAATGTAACGTTAGGTAAGTGAAATAGTTTGAAGTACGATCCATATTCTTCGAAATATTTAATTGCGACTTAATTTAGAGAACTACATTCGTTAGTCTGACGTCAAGGCAACACGAATGTTGTTGTTTCTGAAAATAAGTTCTGACCCCTTTTCACAGTCAAATTATTTGAACACAATGCCACTTCTTTATAAAATGTAACATGATACAAACCCCACAAATCTAAAAATTAAAAGCTATTGTTGTGTTTTGTTTCCCTTCCCCCTTCTATCGCAGTGACGTCATTAAGCTGCGCCAGCATTCGTGGCAAGCCCCTTTACGATGGTTTTATCTTCGCCTGAGTAATTCATTATGAAACCGAAGAAACCAACGTATAATAAGAATACTCGTTTTGAGAGTTTGAAGTATATGTTTGTGTAATGTTTTAGTAAATCCACTGTGTACTGTGAAAGCAGTCAACATTTTCGAACGTTTACCGTTAGCTCCTATTTACGCGACGTTGTACAAACCGGACCCAACGATCAGAAATGTCCGCGATGGGTTCCAAAAAACGTCGTCGGTCCCGGTCTAGATCTGGAAGTCGCAACCGAGAGCCGAGGAACAGGGACAAACTTAGCATGTCGCGATCTCCAGAGGGAAGGAAAGGTCGCAGTCGGTCTGTGGAGACGAAGCGAGACGCCCGGAGACGTGGGCGGTCTGGCAGCGGACACTCCGACCGCAGCGACGGCTCTCCTGGCCGACACGGGCCTCAACACGGAGACCGACCGGGCTCCAGGAGCGAGTCGGAGAGACGAGGGCGACACCGTCCCAGGAGCAGATCAAGGGGTCGATCCAGGTACCCGTCATCGCTGTCTGTTGCTAGCTGACTAGCTGGTTTGAGGTAGTTTCGTCGTAGGCAATAATTGGACGAGACTGCTAGTAGCGCTGTGCGATATGGACAAAATCTTCTATCACGATATGGGTATGCCGATGACGATATATATCACGATATAGTACGTTTTCTGCACATGTTTTATTTCTTTATATTAATTATTAACGTTGCTATTATTATATTTAACATTGAAATACAGTTTTATGTTGTGTTCGACACTCACCAATGGCTAGTTGACGACGGTGGCCAAAACACTGTAGCCATGGTTACACAGACCCTTAGACCGTTGGCTATCATCGGTCCTCTGGGAAACAGGACGTCTGTAAACATGGACTAGTGTCCAGTCTTCTGTGATTAATTGTATTGTCAAGCTCATGTACGGCTGTGTTGTTCGGCTCGTCCACACATGTTGTTGCAGCATAATATGACCCACTGCGAAGCTCCTCTTCTACTTTGGCTCGGTAATCTCCACACACTCGTGGTAACCAGTTCTCTGAAGCCCTTCCTCGCAACGGTGAATATCGGCCGGGACCGTGTCTTTGCGTCATAAAGGCACACGTGATGTCTTTGTGACGTTTTATCATACGGAGCGCGTCTTACAAAATCTAATTTTAGATAAAGTTCCTCATCTTGTCTTGGTTGGGCTGGGGTCTGTTCTGAGTCAGAGTCTTGCGGAGTTTCTTTCCTGTCCTCCGTGTTTGTATGTTTTTCCAGTTCACGTGTAGAGAACGTAAAGCGGGGTCGGGAATGACGTAAAGCAGGTCTGCGGCTTTTTTTGGCTACAATAGCGATATAAACGATAGAGGAAAATATCTACGATAGACATTTTTCTATCGTCATATCGAGCAGCCCTAACTGCTAGCAGGAAAGGCTCAATCAGATAACATGTACTTGAACGTCTGTCTTTTTCTCAGTTCTGATTCAGAGGATCCTAAACTGGGGAGGAGGAGAAAGGAGAATGGGATCCGGAGAGAAGCTCCAGGAGAGAGGAGAAGAGGAACGTCTCCGTCTGGGGGTCTTTCTGACTCCCGCGGGGGGAGCAGTGACAGGGAGAGGAGAAGACGGAGGAGTCCTGACAGAGGGAGTCCCGCCAGAGACCGAGACAGACAGAGGAGGGAGAGGGAACGGTGCAGGAGCAACAGCAGAGACCGGGATAGACAGGGAGACGGGGACAGAAGGCAGATGAGCGAAGACAGGGAGCGAGGGAGGAGAGAGAGAAGCAAAGAGATGGGTGGCAGAGACGGAAGGAGGCAGTTCTCTGGGTCACCCGACACGTCCGATAGCTCAGGATCAGAGCGCGAGAGCCGCGGAGGCTCCCCAGGGGCCAAAGGGGCCAAGCACGTAGACAAGGAGGAGGTTAAAAAACAGAAGGACATGTTGAAAGCTCTGGAGACCCCAGAGGAGAAGAGGGCCAGAAGATTGGCAAAGAAAGAGGCCAAGGAGAGGAAGAAGAGAGAAAAGATGGGCTGGAGTGAGGAGTACATGGGGTACACCAACGCAGACAACCCCTTTGGTGACAACAACTTGTTAGGCACATTCAAATGGCAGAAGGTGAGTGGGACAACAGCTGGCAAAAGCCTTTGATATGCTTCGATTGTCGCGGACTGTATGAAACATTTGTTTGCAATCCCAGAAGGTTGGAAAGTTTGCTTGTCATGACTTGGCTTTGAAAGATTATTTGTGTGTGTGTGTGTGTGTGTGCGCTCAGGCGTTGGATAAGAAAGGCATCGGCCATCTTGGAGAGAAAGACCTTAAAGACAGGAACAAACGTATTCAGGAAGAGAACCGCAGAGAGCTGCAGAAGGTATGACTTGGGGTATTTTTCTTGGTTGGTATTACTGTGTGTTAGTCCAAGCTACGGTTAGTGCACATCCGTGTAATATTCAGCAGTTATGGGGAAATAGACATTTATTTTCTGTAGTATTTTTGGCGGATATGTATGAACTCTGCAAAGCATTTCTTTTTTGCGTCTTAAGTGTATTATCACTATTTACTAACACATTTTCTAGGAGTACGCAGATTCCACCCGGGCCCTCTTAAGCATACTAAGTCCTACGTAATGTATGTGTAGGTGAAACAGCTGCGCCTGGAGAGGGAGCGAGAGAAGGCCATGAGAGAGACGGAGCTGGAGATGCTGCAGAGAGAGAAGGAGGCAGAGCATTTCAAGACCTGGGCTGAACAGGAAGACAACTTTCATCTGCATCAGGCCAAACTGCGGTTAGTGTGCATCAACCAATGTTGTCCCCCTTTTTTGTCACAGATAATTCCAAGTAGTGTTTTAAACTTTAAAATTTGTTAGCGCCATTCCAGTTTGCATCCCTATATGCTAGGCTCCTACACAAATTATTTAATATATGCTTTACAAAACCTTGTGTGTTGTGCATCTAGGTCTAAGATTCGTATCCGTGACGGCCGTGCCAAGCCCATAGACCTTTTGGCTAAGTACATCAGTGCAGAAGATGACGATCTAGCCGTCGAGATGCACGAACCTTATACCTTTCTCAATGGCCTTACTGTCACCGACATGGATGACCTGCTGGAAGACATTAAGGTGTGTGTGTGTATGTGTTTATATTCAAGTGTAATAGGAACTTAATGATTCAGAGGTGTGATATACAGTATAGCTGACGATAGCCCTATTCGGACAGGATTTAGTAAGGGGCGGTGGGGTAATGTAATCATTAACGAAGCATGTTTGTAATTTTTTTGTCTCGCCCCAAATCTGTCAGTAATTCTTCACGGACGGTGCGCTCCTGTGCCAGGAAAGATTCCAGCCTCTTTTACCTCCTGTAAAATGTCCAGTGAAAATAACCTCAAAAATAACTAGTCCTGTCCGAACTGACACCCCTGAGATTGTTAGCGAATATTGTGCCATTTCCTGTGGGAAAGGACCATCTGCTCCATTTGTGCTTGAGATTCTTAACTCTGGCAGCCATGCTATACTGTTATTGTTCGAAAACATCACGGCCAATTGCGACAGTTGCGTATGAGTATGATACGGTATGACGTATGGTACATTTTTTGGTGGGACAGCAATGTACACTCCCATCGCTGTAATTTTGAAGACTGGTTGCAGAGATCTCTTGTCCCAATGCAAATTGGACATTAACATTACCGATGTCCCGTGTTAACGATGACTTTACACACTTTGTCCTGAAAAAGGAACACAGTCTGAATAGGGCTTATGTACTGTGTGTTGTTGCACAAATAGGTGTATATGGAGTTGGAGCAAGGGAAGAACGTGGACTTCTGGAGAGACATGACCACCATCACCGAGGATGAGATCAGTAAACTCAGGAAACTGGAGGCCTCAGGGATAGGACCAGGTACCCAGAAACACCATTTTCTCATGTTACATCATGCTTGTTCCTTATTCTGGTTGTCTTTGTCTCCCGCTGTATAGTAACAGGGCCTCTGCATTTATTCTGCACTAATCTGATTCATCCTACAACTTACACCTGTCCCATATTTGCTCCTGGGGTGAATGCAAATGATAAGCGCAGCAGGAAGTTGTGCTAGACCACTACTCTCTTCACTTTTGACACCTTTTTTTGCCCCTCAGGTGATCGTCGCGAGGGCATCAACACGTCAGTGAGCACTGATGTCCAGATGGTGTTCAAAGGAAAGACATACAGCCAGTTGCAGGCGCTACACCTGAACATCGAGACGAAGATACACGCTGGAAGATCCAATCTTGATATTGGCTACTGGGAGAGTCTGCTGCAGCAAGTCAGGGTCTACATGGCAAGAGCCAGGTATGCATGTGGGAACCCTCGCTGTGTCATTCTGCTGTTCTGCAATGTAGTCCGCCATTCAAATAATAACGGCCTTGACGCAGCTGATCGCTTGCAGTTGTTTCATCAATGTTCACTTGTGTGTGTGTGTGTATCTAAGTAGCCTATATTTTGACTGCATGTCATTTAGCAAGCTCTATATCTCAGCTTTGTTCAGGCCTTGTCTAAACTGATGCTGAAGAGTCGCACTATATTGTAAGCTAAAGAGGCAAGTATTAGCCAACTATAATTCTAGGGTGAAAGATGGAAAATTGTGTGATGATATCTTTCTGTGTCTTAGGTTGAGAGAGAGACACCAGGACGTGCTGCGTCAGAAGCTGTTCAAGCTGAAACAGGAACAAGGAGTGGAAAGTGGGCCTCTGTTCCCCATTATCAAAGAGGAGCCGGCAGATGTGGAATCTGGGTAAGTTGTTTGGAAACACAAGCACACACACACACATCCTCAATGTGAAACATGGAGACCCGGTGGCTCAGTCTGTTAATCTATGCATCATATTCGCAGTCGACAGTGATATTCCAGCTCACGTTATAATACTGCCATATCACTTGTATGTTTCTCTTCGGTGTGTGTGTGTATTATAAAACACTAATGCAAATACCTACTCCATCAAACACACGTGCTTTTTGCAACAGGACACAGAGAGCAGCCGCTACAGAAGAACCCGGCCCATCCTCTTCCTCCCCCACAACCAATGAGAACAAAGCAACAGAAGTGGTGCAGGATGAGGAAGCGGGCCCGTCCACATCTACAATGGGAGAGGCCAAGCAAGATGAGGATGTAGAGAAAAAGGGTAGCGAGGACAAGGAGAAGGGTGAGGTGGTGGAGTCCGTGTTGACGGAGGAGGATCTGATACAGCAGAGCCAGGCGGAGTACGACTCGGGTCGCTACAGTCCCACACTGCTCACGTCCTCCGAGCTGCCGATGGACACGCATACCATCACCCTCGAAGAGGACGCACATAGTCTGCACCTGGCACGCACACAGCTACAGGTCACCGGTATGAGACCACACATACACACACAAAGAGCATCTAAACCAGGGTCAAAGATTAACAGGGGCTCGTAGAAAAAAATGACCCTGCAAATTGAGAGTACTCCTGTTTGCCTTTCATCCTGTTTATATAAACGGCACCATCCTCTTCTGTGAGGGCTGCTGCCAGTCTCCAGCAGTGGGAAAGAAGTTAAAGCAAATCTTAGTAGTACAAATTGAGTGTTTATTTGCCAATATGTGATGCAATTGTATTAACATTATTCCATAGTTAAATAAAAATGGCCCACTAAAAGGACCAAAATACCCCTAAAAATCAGATCACGGGGGCCAAAAAAACAACAGCATCTGCAAAAGTTAGTTTCTGACTTGCACACAGAATTGTATTAATCTGCTTCTCCCGTCACTTTTGCTTTGTCCATCTTTGATATCTTCTCTCACTGTTTGTTGTCAGGTGATGCCAATGAGAGCGCAGAGGACGCCTTTGTACGTCGCGCTAAAGAGGGCATGGGCAACGACGAGGCTCAGTTCAGCGTGGAGCTTCCGATGACGGGGAAGATGTATCTGTGGGCCGACAAATACCGGCCCAGGAAGCCCCGCTTCTTCAACAGGGTGCACACAGGGTTCGAGTGGAACAAGTACAACCAGACACATTACGACTTCGACAACCCTCCGCCCAAGATTGTCCAGGGTTACAAGTTCAACATCTTCTACCCAGACCTGATCAACAAGCGCTCCACCCCGCAGTACTTCCTGGAGCCCAGTCTCGACAACAAGGACTTCGGGGTTCTACGGTTCCATGCTGGCCCTCCGTACGAGGACATTGCCTTCAAGATCGTAAACCGGGAGTGGGAGTACTCGCACCGACACGGCTTCCGCTGTCAGTTTGCTAACGGGATCTTCCAGCTGTGGTTCCACTTCAAGCGGTACCGCTACAGGAGATAGTCCGTGTAACTGACGCCACCATAACGGACCAACACCCCGGTTACTGGGTTTTAACCATAGATGCACAGTACATCATTCAGATAAAGATTTGTATTGTTTTACAGCTACTCTTATGCCAAAGAGCAGCTTTTGAATTTGTTGAAGCTACAACTCAACTCTGTACTGTTTGAAAAACTGATTTTGTATTGAAGTCTGAAAATTACACATTAAAGTTTTCTTTATTTCCCCAGCTGTTTTTGTATTAATGTTTTCAGGCTGCCATTGGGTGGTAGGATACAAATCATTTTCTAACTTGAACATATTTTGAAGACATGTTGTAATTTTAGGGTTGCATCCTAAAACATCAAATTAGGAAATGTTTAAATCTGAAATTAATATACAAGTAGTAGTTATACACACATCGAATAAGGTGCTGGGCTATTTCAGCAATGGTAGTCGGAGACTGCACACTGGGAACTCCATTCATACACCTTTTATTACACAACGTTTCGATCATGGAGTTCCTAGTACGCAAACTATGTGAAATTCAGTCACTTAATACCCTCAAAAACAGAACTGTTGTAAGCAAAAGTCTAAAGATGATTCATATCGACGGTAATTTCCACAGCCATGCATAATACATTCTTAGCGAGTCTAATCTTGTCATTGGGTAAAAAAAGTTTTAATACAGTACAACAAAACTTTGCTGCTATCTTCAAAAAGACTAAGACTACTTTATTTAGAAATAAAAGAACGGCTTTGTTTCAGTTAATGTCAATTCCATGTGAAAATCACAACAATATTTACAATTATTTGAATCTAATAGGATTTGCTCTGATTGGTGGGAAACTTGTAAAAAAAAAAAGGTTAGTGTGTGTGTCCATCACACTTGTACAAAAACCCTAAGCACAGCATCTTTTGGTATATTCCATCTCAAAACATAGTTTACAGTCTTTCTCATCTAGTTGGAATATTTTGTTTTCATACCCCAACTTGCCACATAAGTTGAACGAGCAAGGGGCGTTTTCTTTTTACTTTTTTGCACAGCTGAGCTCATCAATCCAGTAGTTCTGCCTAGAAACAATTGTTTTGGCGCATTCCCATTCATACGTAAGACTAACAGCACTCCATGGCAAACTGTAAATATGAAAATATATTTGGGATATTCAAATTTCGGACTCGTCATCAATATACTGCAGAGACGGTAGGGCAACGTTGTCCCCCTCTGCGGCGCAGAACGCTACCTGCCCACCGGTGTGGTTATTACTGCTGCCGTTGTCTGCTCCAGACACCAGGGGCTTAACCTCTGCCGACGCAGGCCTCAGTGCATCTGGGTGGGTCACACCGGAGCCGTGACCCCCCTGCTCTGATGGTCCCTGGGTCTCCCCTCGTCTTGCTCCGCTCTTGTCCACGCACCTCCAGGGCAGAGGCAGGTGGCCTTTGTACAGGTTCCAGCCCAGAAGGGCAACAAGAAGAACCACCAAGAGCCCCACTGCAGCCTGCAGTCCAGCCACAGATGGGCCATCTCTCTGGGCCTCGGGTAGAGATGTTTGCCACAACCCCCTGCCGGCGCCCGGGGCTACGCCGACCTGGTACTC
>OMOT01020536.1:236-14398 GCA_900312575.1 Acanthochaenus luetkenii | reverse complement strand
AGCCTTAAGGCTTATCGATTCATTACATTACATTAGATTACATTAAATTATGGCATTTAGCGGATCCTTTTATCCAAAGGGATTTACATACCATCATATATACATATACATACTACATCATCATATACTACATCATATACTAACTATATCATATACTACTACATCATCATATACTACATCATATACTAACTACATCATATACTAACTACATCATATACTAACTACATCATACATATACTTCATCGTATACTAACTATATCATATACATACTACATCATACTGTATATACTACATCATATACCAACGACATCATATGTCGTACCCTTTAAAGCGATTCAATCCACGCTGCTATTCATCTTTTTATCTGTCACATGGACTACAGAGAATGTAATCATCAACATGAGATCACTGCGAAAGGACAGACGTTATCGAACGCTGGCCGACTACCTTTGAAGACCTATTTCGGGCCCTTTCATTACCCAAAGGGCTTTTGAACGTAAGACAGTGAAAAGGGCACAACGGCACAAGCTCTTCTGCAGAAGCCATGTTAAAACCATTATAGCCTCCAGTCGTTATAGTCATTACGTCTTCAAGGCTACATAAGCCCTCTCCTGCTAAAGAGCATTAAAGTCCTCTGGAACATCTGAGGAGGTAGGAGCGCCGCGACGCGACACCGGGCTCACCCCATCCTGCGCCCCCATGTGCCTCTTAACCGAGTACCACAGGCCCACGGGAGAATTGTGTCGCCCGAAACCCAAATGCGCAACGTTTGATACCGAGTGGTAAACTCACTTTCACATTGTTTCATGTATTTGGACATATTGTACGTGATGTCAGTCTGACAACAAAAGCCTGACATGGACGAATGAAACAATACTGATGACCTTCACTGTAGCTCTAAAGCGTTGATTGGCAGTTTGACTGGCAAATGAGTTCCAATTGTATTTCCCTTTGTAGGGGAAATATAAGTGAGGTTTTTACTGCCCATAGCACAAAATGACCATAATACATCTATTGATAGGGCTGTTGACCAATACCAGTGACACTCCCAATCTCCTCCCCCACCTAGTCTCATTGCATTCCTCTTCCCGCACATTTTCAACTGCTCAACAACAGAGGACGACGCTCTTAGCGTTGGCACAATGGGTTTCTGAACTGCTGAACGCACAATCGTAAGAGCAATGCCAGTATAGGTCAGATCAGTGTTTAGACCAGGTGTGGATGACAGAATTTCCCTTTTGATGTTTTTCAGAGACGTGCGTCTAATTCCCCGGAACACCTGCGATGGGAGGTGCCCACTTCATGACCCCAGTGGCATACCTGCATTCACCCAGCCACATCTCTCTAACACCCACCATGTCTTCATATTGCAAAATAACCCTCCGCATTCCTGGGATAACGCTCAGCCATCCTCCAAGTTCAACGATGAAGCTGAAATGTTCTTCAGCGATTCATTGTGGTCATCTTCTTCCTCTTTGTTGTCTGTCGCATTTCCCTCTACACACACGTACATGTAGACAATCACAGTAATGGTGCGTCCGATGACAGGACAAGACACATCTTTTACACTTTTTATCAAACAATATGAGACTATTGGGATGTGTTTTAAATATGTCGTCATCTTGCAATTACACTAAAGTTAGACTCAAATAATCCATATGGTAATAGAGACAAATAGCAACTGGTTTAAACCAAATGCCACACAAATCCTTTATAGGGATCAGTAATGGAAATAGCGCTAGCAGAGGAGTAATAACGTGTCTTTTATTGTGTTGCAATAGAAAGAGAGAATGTTGCCCCATTTTCCACAAGTGCTGCTACAGGCAACACGGGGGAAAACGTTCAGCAATGCGTGAAGTCAGATGATCAACGCATTCGTTGATCAAGGTACGGAACTGATCAATGGATAATGACGCTCTGGTTGTCGAGCAGGTGTCAGGATTCCGTAGCCTTGATTCTTCTTCGCCTGCGAGAGAGCGGCTTCGAGCAAACCAGCGTCGACACGCGCAGGTACCTTAATGAAAGAGAATATGTACGAGTGTGCTTTCCAAAGTTGTCAAGTACACAGCAGAGGAAAGGGATCCGAGCTAAGAAACACCACGGTTAAAGTAGTGGAAAAGTCGACCCCGGCTCTGAAGATTGCATGTTAAGAGAGCAGGATCCTGTGTATGCACTCTACTCACTTTTGTGTTGATGGGAAAATGATATATTTCATTTGGTTTACCCAGAACCTTTAATTTAAGCTCTGAGTAATGACTTGGCTTTTGCCCTCTTACTCATATCATCTGAGTTGTGTTGTGTATATACTGGCCTCTGATCTGAGGTGCTGGGGTTTGGGTCGGCACTGTTCGGCTCATACTCGCAGTCTGCCACGACACGTGTGATGAGTTCACTTGTGCATCATCAACGGGGCCTGTCCAATCCACCCAACTCCTCCCGTCCTTCCAGTCCAGAGACAATAACACATCCATTTCGCCTTTGCGTGCGTGTGCGTGCGTGCGTGCGTGCGTGCGTAATTACTCAGAATAAGCACACGGTTTTAGGTTTCAGCTGCGTAACCAGTCAGAGGCGGGCCTTGGAGCGCACAAACAGAGCTGGTCTGGATTCAGCTCTGTTTCATCAGGCAGCAGGATTGTTGGCCAGCCTTGGCAATGTGAGAGTGATGCAATGTGTATTCATGACAGGTGGGTCCAGATGCTGCATGATAACAATACTATGTGGTATCTACAGAACATATCAAAACGTTCAGAAAAGCTTTAAAATCAGTGGATTTCTGTAGAGAGAAGATATCTAATTTCTACAATGCTCCAGTTTTCTGCTTTTTGATGGGCAGTTCTACAGAGTAAATACATTTATCATGGTTAGATTGTACTTTCATTATAGAAACATATCATTTGAGTATGATAACATTTCTAGTGATACCCAGCCCTGATGGCAGACATGCAAGTTTTTCCGACTTCCTTCTATATGACTCTGCTTATCTTATGTGTATGATCTAGGGGAATAGAAAATAAGAGCAATTAGTAGAGAGTGCAGGGGAATATTGGCGGGGTAATGGTAATGTTTCGGATCGAGAAGGTAATGCATTAACATCAATTACATATGCCTGGAGATCAAATTGGAGATATGATTTGGGGTTAGGTGTGGTCAGTGTAAAATGAGGAAAGACCGCTGAGAGCTCTATGCTGAGAGTCTGAATGCTTTTCCAAAAACAAAATGAGAGGATAACCTAGATTAGATGGTCCCTACATGTTGAAACCACAAACTCACATCAATGACTCTAGTGTAAATCCCAGCAAGATTTCTACATCCAGATTTTTTAAAAACAATTAAAAAAACACGTCACTTCTATGAATGCACAGTGATGAGGTAATAAAACAAAAGCAGGAGGAAAATAAATGTGGCTCCACAGTTTCATATGACACTAATTTAATTAATTAATTAAATTTTAAACGTGAACAAATCTAGCAAACATCAAATTAAAATTGAAGACATGTTGGAAGATTAGAACAAGGCTGAATAGAGAGTTTCATGCGAAGCAACTCAAATTCAGGGTGTCCTTCGTATGATTTCAAATGTGTGTCATTACCTCTTGCAAACCTCGTGTTTTGCACTGTACTTGTCTTTGACAGAAAAGGTTTGGCAGGAACCGTCACAGAAATACGTTTTTGTTTTTTGTTTATGGCTGCTTAAAGTAGAAATGGTGGCATTTGTAGCGAGATGACTTGAAATGACCTAGATATACATTGTGAAGTCTTTCATTATGATCGGACGGCAGCGACTGAAATCCCACATTGTAGATTAGCAGCACGTTAGCTGTGTGTACTGTTTCTTCCCGTGAGAATAGCAGCCAATTCCCGTCCAGAGCTCCCTGAGCTTATGATCCTTTAGTAGACAACCCGATGTCTTACTTGCTGACACAATTACAAGATCTGTGCTCCGCCGTTGAAACAATACGTCTCGTATTCAGTCTGAGAGGAAGAACGTTTGGGAATCGTCACGTCCGAAGGCCTTTACGCTTGGCAGGCTGTTTCAAGCCAGCGGGGTCAGCCGGGCCTTTAGCCTATTGTAGTTGGGACCAACAGGGAGTTTTGAAATCGCTGGGAAATGTTGTGAACTGGGTACGAGCATGAAGTCAGGTACGGGGTAGTGGAGGTGTTGTGGGCTTAATTCAACAAAACATCAAAACCCCAGTGACGTACCTGTTCCCACCCTTTTTACTCCAACGTCCAAGCTGCTCTACGTCTCTACATAGCTGCGCTCCCAAAACAGTAGGATAGGATATGGGATAGTTGGTAAAATTGGTAAATGTCACCGCCTGCATGTTTGACAGATCAACGCTGTATGGATTTTATTTGTTTGCGTGGTTGTACTCCTTAAAGGGATAGCGCACCCATTGAAAAAATGTGATATGATCTAACTTTGTCCCAAAGTGGTACGTAGGTCTGTTCAGAATTTATCCTAAGATGATATTTTCACAAAAATTGCTGTTTCAGCTTCCTCTTTTTCTCTTTCTGGTATCACTTCGCACTCCGCATTGCGAGACAGAAATAGCTGCCAATATAAACCCGAAGAAGAAGAGACGGAAGTGAGATAAAGTTAGCTTGTTTCTGCGATTGCTTTCTTTTAGTAATGTTAGTTGAAGACGTCTGAGGAAGTGACTTGGAATGTGTAGTCGAACCATACATGTTAGAGTCAGAATACACCAATTTAGAATTCAAATTAATTACGACTGTAGCTTCAGGATGACACGAGCAAAATGCGTTCTACGCCGCAGGGAAGTAGATCTGCCATGAATGAACAATGTTTTGGACAGCTGAAAAATATGTGATAGAGGCAGCATTATACTGACTTACGTACTTTAATCAGGCACTTTGCTCAAAAATGTATCTGGACAAGTGTGAACATTTGAAGGAATTGCTCTTCTCCGTGGCACCATTATATGCACAGTTTGAACCCAAAAAAAAGAAACACGAGTGGTAGGTAACTGTTCAGTACAAAACAATACAAACAACAAGGTACCTTCATTCTAGGAAATGTATATTTCATGTATTTTGGGCCATGGTCAAAATAACGACAACATACTTCTAAATAATTTACCTAGCTTCTCAGTTTCTGAGAAGATCTACCTTTATATAATAAATAAAAATAGAAGTTAGTGTTGCTTAAGCTTGCATCTTAACAATGAAAAACATTATCAAGGGTCAAGGATCTGGAACTGTGATGGGAACTCTCATGATAACTGGAGGGAAACTGGGAGTCCAGATAGAGGCCATGGCAGAGCTCAAGGTAGTTACACGGGGGTATTTTGTAAAGGCTGCCAAAACCTCAAGTATGACCACAAATGTATTCATGGACTAGGCATTTGTGTAATAGCCATATACAGTACAATATTAACTATGGCTTAATGTGTAAATGTCATGAGGTTCTAATCAATAACTAACAAACATTCTCTGGTGGTGTTTTGAACATTCATAAACATACACTCATTTTCACAATTCCTTCATATTGTACGTTACATTTGAGAGTATTACCATAAGTTCCTATAGTATTCTTCATAGTGCTACTACAGAAGGAGAGCCACAATTGGTCCAGAATAACATTCACCTACAGTAAATCTGTACAACACGACCTCCCTGGAAATAAATGAGAAAATCCGCTGCAGATTTCTGTGGTCCATGTCGGGACAGTGAAACACATCCCACTGACATTGAGCTTAGATAATGTCGCCTCAGTGTATCGTTATTATACTGAGGGCGGTTTGATAAGTAGAGAAACGAACAAGACCTGCTTACGTCTGGAATGTTTAGATCAGTGGAATTATCATCTCAGTGGACAAATTAGCATTTACTGTTAACCACATAGCTGCTCGGTGCTCTCCCTCATTTTCATTATTATTTACAATGCAAAGTGAAAGTGGTATATACAAAGGTAAGGCTTATTGTGATAAATTAAAGCCAGGTCACCTGAAAGACAGGATCATTGGATGTCAAGTCCAATTTTCCTTAAAGAAAACGAAGGGGCGCTGAAGACTAAGACAACATTTCAGCATTTCACGTTCATGATACATTTTTGGATGAGAGAGATCAAACACCGGATTCTTAGAAAATCTGATCGCACAATATTGTATTCTGACTGAGCAAGGACGTTTCTTCTTTTATCAATATTTACAAGAATCTGTTACAAAATCACGAAGCATTAACGAAGCGCCTCATTTAAAACCACAAGAGGTTAAGAATAGAAGAGACAGAACCAACTTACAGTACAAACAAGTATACAGTACGAGCTACAAATATACAAATATATATATTCTGAGGTTATAGCAACCCTTTGACACAGTAATGCCATTTCTTGTCAGAAACCATGTCAGTATAAAAATATAGACAAACAATACTTTTGTACAAAATATTGACATCATGTATGAATCCCCCGTTTGAATGTGCAAATGAACACTGATCAACAGGAGAGAAAGGAGTTTCTTCTAAAGAGGCATCGTCCATTTTGGCCTGTTAGTCATGTAGTTCCGTCTTTCTTTATTAAGCGCCACACCTTCAGCTATTTGGACGGCTTAGTATAATCCTGTGTATTTGTTGTCTTATACCAAAGAGTATAGCATTGACTCATTTGGGGTTACAGCTGTCATGCAGAACAATCCTGGGACAAACGATAACTCAGTTTCAGTTCAAACTTTACTGTCAAACTCTGTCAAACTTAAATCCTCATCTCTGCCTCCTCGCTGTGTTCCAGATTGTGCTCAGTTGCGCTGATCATGGACGCCGAGGGGCCCTGCGAGACATTGAAGGGCGTGATAGCGGGAGAGCGGGCTGCCAGCGGCGAGAGGGAGGGAGAGAAACTTGGAGACATGGCGACTGAGGAGATGGATCCCTCGCTGCTGATGGGAGATCTCCGTAAAGACGTCAGGTGGGGGAATGTCCTCCCCACAGCAGGCTTAGGAGGTACAGTTTTGGCCCCGGGGTGAGCCACGGAGGTAATAAGGGGCGGCGGGTCAATTCTTGGCTCGGCCTTTGCTTTGTGGTGAAATGACCTGCGAGGATTAGGAGGAGCTGTCTCGTCCTTTAATCGTGCTATTTCTGTGAACACGTTAGCTAAGGGTTGGAACTGGGGGCACCAGTTCAGTAGGTAGTCCCAGTTATAGCTGCCCCTCAGCTCCTCGTCGCTGGCCACTATGGCTGTCAGGGAGCCATCCACAGCGGGCTTTCCATCCTCTGGGAAAGTATAGTCTTTAGGGTGGGAGATGTTGAGTCCCCGTCCCACACCCAGGTATCCACCCCCCTCATCCCTGTAGACTGGCGCCTGGCCAGCTAAGAGAGTACCATTCAGACTGCCGAGTTTCTTCCCTTTGAACCAATGGTTGGCGTCTATGGAAGGCTCACAAGAGACATCTGAGAGCTGGTCAGCGTCCTGCTGGATTCCAGAGTCTGGGCCTCGGGCAGAGATGCGCTCCTGCATGGAAGAGGAGATACTGGACACTCGAGGGTATTCATTGATCATTCTGATCTCATCATCCTCTGCTGCCTCTGCCTCAGCCGAGCCACGCCCGCTGGAGTGGGAGGGGTCCAGGGAACCGCCACGAGTGTATGGACCTCCGCTGTTCCCCCCCTGATCAGGTGCGTATCCAGGAAGGGCCTGATGGTAGATCATTTCATTTCCTGCTATTTTAGTTTCCTCAAGCTTGTGTAACACTGTGCCCGATGTAGGCGTTCGCCCGCGAGCTTTTTGCTCCTTCTTCTGCCGTCTTAATTTAACAAAAAACAGCGCCACGGCAATTATAATTAGGATGACTATGGTCCCAAGTGAGACTGCAATGACGCTGATGAGCAGCATGTTAATGTCCGTGGTTAGACCAAAAGAGGTATGGGTCACATCGACGGTAACTTTGGCAGTTGCTACGCGGGACGTCTCCAGGGGGCTGTGGGCAGTCATGTCCAGGGTCATTAGACGCACCTCTCGTTTAGAGCGGCTCAAATGTCTGCCGTAGCTGTCCATCTTCACGGAAATCACGCCTGTTGATTTATTGACTTCAAAGTAAGGCGAGCTGTCTGCTAGAGAGTAGAGGACGATGCCATCCACACCTCCATCCTCATCTCTGGCCTGCACTTGGCCAATGCTCTGCCCTTTCTTTGCCCCCTCGGGCACTTGGAAGGAGAACTCCGAGGAGGTAAAAGCAGGGTCATATTCGTCCTCCCCCGTCACATACACCTGCACCGTGACCGTGGCGGAATAGTTGCCGGCATCCATGGCAACAACCACAAAATGGAAGGAATTCACCTTTTCAAAGTCAAAAGTGGAGCGAGTCCGCACTTCCCCCGAAGTTTGGTTGATGAGGAAAGCCTCTCTTCCCTCCTTAGAGCTGTCTGACATGTAATATCTTAACTGTCCAAAAACACCCCTGTCGTGGTCAATGGCATGCAGCATGGTGACCAAGGCATTCTGGGGTTGGTTTTCCCTGATGCTAGCCGTTAGTAGTTTGAGGGGGAAGTAGGGCCTGTTATCATTGATGTCCTTCACCTCGACACTGACCGGGGCCAGAGCGTAGTGCCCATGACCATCAGTGGCCTGGACGACAATCACATGGGAGGACTGCCTCTCGTTGTCCAGAGGCCTCTGCAGCCTCAATGCGCCGGTCCACCGATCCAACTGGAATAGGCCCGTCTCGTCCCCTGAACTTATGAGGTACTGCACCTCTCCGTTGGGGGCAGAGTCTGGATCAGTGGCAGATAGATGCAGGATCTCTGTCCCTGCCGCCGCACCTTCACTCAGCACCACACTGTACTCTGCTCGGCTGAAAGCTGGGGGGTTGTCATTGGCATCTACAACGCTGATGAGGATGGGCACACTGGAGCTACGCTGAGGGACGCCACGATCTGACACCATAACAGTCAGGTTATAACTTGCCACAGCTTCAAAGTCCAGCCCCTCTACAAGGATCAGGCTGCCCACTGTCTGGAAACCCCTCCCCTCCAGGAAACGCACACTGCTCTCAATCTGGAAGGCGTTGCCCGAGTTGCCACTAGCAATGGCAAAATCAAAACCACAGTTGTCCCGGGACAGGTCTCCGTCCACAGCTTCCAAGGTCAGGATAGTGGATCCAGGGAGGCCGTCCTCAGACACGGTGGCTCTGTACTCTGATTGGTGGAAGATCGGGGCGTTGTCGTTGACATCAGACACCTGCACCTGGACAGTGGCGACGGAGGAAAGCGATGGGGTGCCCTGGTCCCGAGCCTCAATTACCACCAGGATGGAGGGGCTCTTGAAATCAAACTCTGTCTTTTGGTTGATGAACAGGGTACCTGTAAGGAAACGGTTAGGGGTTTTGTTAAAGATTTGAATGTGATTACATAAACTGCCACTTCATTTTAATCCTCTATCCAGAATTCATCGTGTTAATGATATGAATCATTCATTATATA
This sequence comes from Acanthochaenus luetkenii, assembly GCA_900312575.1. Lineage (NCBI taxonomy): Eukaryota > Metazoa > Chordata > Actinopteri > Beryciformes > Stephanoberycidae > Acanthochaenus > Acanthochaenus luetkenii. The sequence goes on along the minus strand of OMOT01020536.1, from coordinate 4,967 downwards.
AGATGGATCCACCATTAAGGAAATATCAGTAACTTATTCAAATAAATCATTAAATCGCTGTTTACTTTTGCAATTACTGTAGCGGGGGTAGGCAAACCCCAATGGTGCCTCCAAGAGCCTTAGGGGATACCTTTTTTAATGAAGTGTAATTAAGGGGAACCCTGTCTAAAGAAGGTTGGGAGCCACTGTTGGAATATCAATGCAGTGATCTTACCATTGCTCGGGTCAATGTAGAATATGTCCCTGCTTGATGACCTCACTCGGTAGGTGATCTTCCCATTCTCTCCGGAGTCACGATCAGTGGCTGTTACTGTGATGACTGCACTTCCTGCTTGGAGGTGCTCTGATACAGTCACCTGAAGAAAACCCACACAGTATAGTCTCAAACGTACTTCAACAATTATCGAAACATGATAATACTTTGAGAGGTGGGGTATGGAGTTGTGAAGGCAGACATGCGATGGGGTCTCTACCTGATACAGGTCCTGGGTGAATGTGGGGGCGTTATCATTCACATCGTCCACCAGCACGGTGAGGTTGGCCTCGCTCTGATGTTTGGAGTCCGATGAGCGGATGGTCAGAGTGTACCAGGTCCTTTCCTCGTAGTCCAGTGGGCCAGTCAGAGACACCCCTCCTCCATAGCGATGGATCCCAAACATGCCCTTGCAATCTGCCTCCAGGTGCAGCGTGTAGGAGAGGGCTGGTCCAGAGTCCACGTCATTTCCTGTTACCTGGGTGATCACCGAGCCAATCAGAGTATCTGTGTGTGTGTGTGTGTGGTGGGGACAAAAGAGTAGATATGTCGTTTTCTGCTGAAACAAACTTCAAAGTATCTAGTGTCACATTTCTTACAAAATGTAAGACTTTTTCTCTCTTTATTAAGGAATATTCTGTGAAAGCCTTGACATCAAATAGACAGGAAATTAACAGGGGAACTTGGCAATACCTTGTCTCATAAAAGGGTCCGATTTTTCTCACGGAGTCCTGCTGAGTGAGCTGCCAGGGATGTGATGTATGATGTGAGGCTTTCTGATAAGATCAATGTCCTGACTTCCACTGTGAAGTTGACTTACCCTCAGGCACTCTGATCTCCCGAGGCAGAGGGATTGTGGGACTGTTGTCGTTGAGGTCGATGATGATCACGGTGAGTGTGGCAGAGCCAGCCAGCCGCGGCGTTCCCCGGTCTGTCGCCCTAACAACAAGCCTGGTGCGACAAAAGGAACATCAGCATCTGAATTATTATTTTATTTTTTTAACCTTTGAACCAGGTTTCATAATGTTTCACCCCCCCACTATGATCAGCTTCTTTTTTCAGGACTAAGCATTGAAAGAGATTTTTTTCAACACAACAAGGGAAGGTATTTGTGAGGGGAAATGAAACGGTACCATGGTAACAAAAGTTAAACCACGCATATTGAGAAAGGCGGTGCTGAGCTGAGGGGAACCACATGGCAGCCTGCGAGATACACTTGAACCACAGGAAGGGCGTTGTGCAGCTCAGGGAGAAAGAGAGAAAACAGAGCAAGCCTCACTTCGTTTGGGTCCAGATCTCTCTGTCCATGATGGCTGCAGTGGTGATGCTGCCGGTCAGTGGATCAATCTTAAACAAGCTGCTCATGGACGATGACCTGATGGAGTAGGTCACTTGACCATTCTGACCCTGGTCCAGGTCATCTGCGGCGACCTGAGGAGATCACCGCCCCAGATTGGAAATGAAAATATAGAAAGATTTGCAACAGCTGTTTCAGTGTAATGTGAACTGGTGAGCAATACTGGATTTGGAAGTCAGAGTTTCTAAAAAAGGGGGTTATATGGACCTGGCTTCATGGCCCAAACGAACCTATATATTCAGTGGGGACACTGAAAACATAGGCAAACGAACAGAATCATTTCTCAGCAGCACTGAAACTCTCCAGATTGCTGAAGTTTGAAACTGAGTGCTTTCCATTCTACAACTTCACACTTAAACAACAGCCAACCATAATAAATGTGTGGGGGAACGGCTACTGCACCTGGATGATGGGAAAATCGTAACCCTGCGCCTCCCTAATGTAGGCTACATAGTTCTGGAGCTGGAAGCGTGGCAAGTTGTCGTTGACATCCTGCAGGATTAGGTTGACAGCCATGTAGGAACTCGAGGATGCCGTTTCCGCTTTCACCACAAGGCGGAGTCTTGGGGTCTGCTCAAAGTCCAGTCCCTCAGAGTTCTGGACCCAAATTTCACCTAATTTAAAAAAAATAACAGTGGGTAAACCCTTAAAGTATAGATTTGGAATATATGTTTTTGTAGCGTGCATTTGACCATTCCTGCACTTACCAGTAATGGTGCTGATTCCAAAAGACTGCACTCTGTTTCCACTGAAGATACTGTAGCTGATACCAGTTTGGGAGCCATCAGGGTACTGGGCTTGAGTCTGTGTTACTGCTGTGCCTAGGATGGTGAAACACACACAGCCCAAAAGCACACGCACACACACACACACACTTTATTCGAACTGTTTACACTGTATATATACTATATGTTGTTGCTGTCTGGTGAAAACCTTGTATCTCCCACATGTTAACTTTACAGGAACTAAGAAAAACAGCTTAATTTTCAGCTTGACCACCGTGCGTTTTTCAGTTTATTCAAAGGGGTTTGAAAGGGTTTCATATGTCCAAGGGTTGTAGCATTTCCTCAACCCATAGAAGAACATGTCATCTTTCAACTGAAGTTAAAACTAACCAAGAATTTGTTCTCATCAAACATTTGCATCTTTCCTAGTACAAAAATCAGTTGACGTATATCATATGTTCATATCATCCAAACCTTTAGCAGCGTTCTCCTGCAGGCTGACATCTCGTGCATTGCGAGAGAAGCGGATGCCCCTGTAGCTCTGTTCCCTGATATAAATGATTACCACCCCAAAGGAGGACTGAGCCGGGCTGCCCTGGTCCATGGCCTCCACTATCAGGATCCTCTGGTTTTGGGTCAGAGTCTGCAGCTTTTCTGTGGCCTGGATGTCTCCAGTCAGGGAGTTGATGGTGAAGCCCCTCATAGGGCTGGCAAAGCGATAGAACACGGAGCCATTGGCCCCAAAGTCCTTGTCCTCTGCCCTCATGGTGGCCAGAACTCTGCGGTTGGACACACTGCTGGCGGAGATGTTGATAATAAGCGGGTCCTGGATGAAGAAGGGAGCGTTGTCGTTCACGTCCTGAATGTAGACGGTCACCTGAGCTGTGGAGTTGCGTGGGTTGGCTGGGGAGGAGTCGGTGGCGCAGACCTCAAAGCTGTAGGAGGCGGTTTTCTCTCTATCTATGGGTGCTGCTGTTATGATGCGGCCTGTGTTCTGGTCTATAATGAACATGCTTTGGGCGCCATGGCTCAGGAAGTACAGCACCTGGCTGTTGGGGCCCTGGTCCACATCTACAGCTTTCACCTCCAGGACCAGTGAGCCAATGGGGACATCTTCGGACACGTCTGCAGTGTAGCTGCGGCTCTGGAACTGGGGGCTGTTGTCGTTGATGTCCAGGATGGTCACCTCCACGGTGGCTGTGCTGCTGAGGGGAGGGCGGCCCTGGTCCTGGGCTGTGATTGTTAGGGTGTACCTGGCCTTCTTCTCCCGATCCAGGGGCCTTGAGGTGGACAACACGCCTGACTGTCTGTCCAAGCGGAAGTCCCCTGATGGGTCTCCAGCTGCAAGGGGAGCGATGGTAAATGTAATTCATAGTCCACATCACATTTAGTACACATCAAGCAGTCAAGACAGATCCTTTCAAACATGATAATAATAATTTCTCACCTGTAATTTTGTAGTTAATCTCCCCGCTGTCCCCCATGTCCTGGTCAGTGGCTCTGAGGGTAAACAAGGGCAACGGTTCCAGGTTTTCAGGCACCTCTATACTGAAGTAGAGACGTCCAAAGATAGGGGCGTTGTCATTCTCATCAAGCACTCTGATCTTCACTGTGGCTTTGGCATAGTTGGGTGGAATGCCTCCATCTTTCGCATAAACTGTCACCACAAAAGAAAAAACAGACAACGGCATGAACGGTGACTTCCGAGAGATGTCGAAAACTCCCAGAGCAACCCGAATATCAAAAAGAACGTTTTCATGGTTACGTATCCTGAAATAGTCTACTTGGGACATGTTTCATCGACCAAGGAGGTGGTGTAGGACAGGTGCAGTACCTGTCACAGTGTAATACTCCTGGAGCTCCCTGTCCAGTGCCTTAGCGGTTGCTATGACGCCCGTCACTGGGTCGACGCTGAAGCCCTCCACGGAGATGCCTCCATACGTCACCTGACCATTGGTCCCTACAGAGAAAGACACACAGTAACTATGCTGCAATTCAAAAGTGGAATGCAGAAAACGTGTCATTTATCCCAAACATGTGCAGACTGAACCAAACATCGCCGGGCACAGACAAATAAATACACAATTGACTTTTCTCACGTAAATACCATTGTGTTCCTTTTTTTATTTGTTTGTAGTTTGTTTTGCTGTCTAAGCGCTTGGCAGTGATGGCCCCTCCCTCAGGTGTCTGGATGCCAGATTGCGTGCTAACAGAGAGAGAGAGAGAGCAGTCTGGCAACCTCACCTGTTTACTTCACTAATTGCTCTTGGAGAGAAAGTTTATAATCAGTTTTATGTGCCTCTGACTAAGGCCGGGGGAATGTGTCCTTCCTCCACCCTCCACCTCCTGTGTAGTCCTCAATTAAAAACAACTGTTAATGTCCACGATGTGTACAT
>OMOT01020534.1:2480-22421 GCA_900312575.1 Acanthochaenus luetkenii | reverse complement strand
GAGAGAGAGAGCAAAGGGAGAGAGACCTTTTTATATGTTTATCTGTAATGGTATCAGATGATAACAGCCTATTCAAAACGTCAAGACATTGCTAATAATATAATATAATATAATATAATATAATGTAATATAATATAATATTATATAATATTATATAATATTTAGTGCCATATCACCAGGGCCAGTGGAAATTGCTTTTGGTACAACATAATGGGATGTAACAGCATATAAGTATATAAAAATCAAGGATTGGGACTTTAACTATCAGAAAAGTCATGAGATCTTTAATTCCTGAATCAAGGAATAAATCTGATTTAAACTGAATTCAGTGAAATAATTTTTCTTTTTAAACAGATATCCAGCCAGCTTGGGACTGGGGTGTTTTCCGACTTCTCAAATGTCCAATATGTTAACATCTCTGGTGTCATCAACTCCTTGGACCCCAGTTCGGGTACAATCACCTATCAACAGCAGATCCTGTACATGTTCTCCTGCCGCTACCCAATGCAATATCTGGTGAACAACACTGAACTGATCGTGTGAGTATACCACCTGACTCACAGCATAATGCCGCCTTATTTTCCTAAATTGCTTATTGCAAAACACAAAGAAATTAGGACCAACACATTCAGTCGTGACTCGTCCATGTGGATTGAGTGGGAAAAAACACAATTACATAATATGAACTCCGTTTCATTCAATACAGATCGGGTGTGAGTCTTGCCATAAGAGACAATAATGGCAGCTTCATCAGCACGCTGAGTATGCAGCTCTACAGCGTAAGAACTGCTCTAGCTTTTGGACTTAACGCGTTGCACATCGAGTATTTATAACGAGGCAAAACTGTTTCATGTCGACTTGATGGTGTTCTTACTTTTCTATGGGACAGGATACAGATTACACTCAGCCACTCACTGTGCCAGACGCAGGACTCAACCTGAAGACCAGGATTTTTGTGGGAGTTCAAGCTACCAATCTAACAGACAGGTACTGTAGAAGCTGACAGCACTGCACTTTATCACAAGGGAATATATCCAATAAGGTATTCTTAAAACCCACCTGTTTCTCCTTGAAGGTTCAATGTGCTGCTTGACAGATGCTATGCAACAACGGCTCCTTTCCCCTCAAACAGCACCTTCTATGACCTTTTTGTCGGGTGAGTCACTGTCAGCCGTGCGATATGTTTTAACATATAGCCATAATAACTTACGTCCGAGCTAACTCGGTACACTTGTGGCCATTCCCAATGTGCAATCCCATGACTGGTGGCTTTCTCCATCCAAGGTGTAATCGTGACGGGCAAACAAAGGTGGAGCTGAATGGGAAGTCGCAGTCGGCACATTTCTCCTTCGAGGCCTTCAGATTTGTTGACCACAAAAATTTGACAGTTTCCACTTTTTACCTGCACTGTGTCACCAGACTCTGTGAAGTGTCCAAATGTGCCAATTTGCTGCCTGTGAGTCACGACAATCACTTCACACTCGCTAAGCTACGCTGTATTCCAAACAAACTGTGAATATGTCACGCTTTGTCCACAAAACTGTACAGTATTTCATGGTTTAGATGACTTTACCATGTGGATTAAAGGCTTTTCTGATCTGCATGATTTTGCTCGATGTTGTGTATGTTTCGTGTTGAAAAATGTAACTTTTTTTGCCACAGATAGATAGATAGTCGATTTTTCTCTAATGTCTTTTTTCTTTTTGAGCAGGATTGTGAACCTGCCACAGGCAGGAGGAGGAGAGATGCCCAGTCAAGCAATGACGATAGTGCTACAGTCAGCTCTGCAGCCATCCATGTGGCCACGCTGAGCAATGGTGCGTCTCTAAGCATGCCCTCAGTTTAGTTTTAGCAACAACAACAACAAAAAACTGATTCATATTCTTTATTAATATGACTTTTGACCCGTTTTGGTTTAACTTTACAGCTGATCATCCAACTGCCTTCGCTTCTTATGGTAAGAATCTACATTGAATTCCTGTATGCATGCATACAATCAAAATATATCAACTATACTTAGGCTAGCCAGAGGGGTGGCATAGTCAGTAGGGAGACCGCCCTTCAACTGGAAGGTCCGGGTTAAAGCCCCTGTGACAGCAAGCATCTGTCCTGCTAAAGTGTCCTTGAGCGAGGCACTAAATCCCGACAATGCCCAAGTGAAATCTTTTAACTTGGATTAATAGAGTATCCCAAAAAGGAAATATAGATGGTAAACTAATTGGTTGTTAGGGTCTTATAATAATAATAGTCATTTTTACATTTGTGTGAGTTATTTCCTGGAAAATGATGACCATATCGTTGGCATCAAACCAATGATGACAAAGATGTATTGGGTCTGACAAATAAATACATTAACATGATTGTAGGCAGATTTGTTTAGCATTTGCAGGGGGACAATATGGTGGCATGAGTAGTTGTACACCTTCGTCTTTTACGGACTACTTCATTAGTGAACAGAATCCTATGATATTAGAAATGAAGAATTTCTTTAGTCAGGGCTCGTCTTAATTTATAATATGCAACGTGCAATAAAACCCAAGTACCACACTATTATCCAATGTCTTAATGCTCCTCTTCTCTGCCCATCCAGGCTCATCCATATCCAAGACCAGCAACCCTCTGGTTGGTGTAATTGTTGCCCTTGCTATCCTAACCGTTCTCTTTGTCACCATCGCTGTCTCCCTTGGGTTTTACATCAGAAAGAAAAGGATCATGCAATAGCTACAAACATCCTCTGACTGAGAGTGGAGTCCATTCACCTCTCTCCCAGTGTGATACTTTATCATCTATAAAGTATGCCCACGATATTTTAAAGATAGGAATACAAGTCATGAGGAACAGTGGTCAGGACTTTCACTGTAGCAAACAAGATATTTAGCTGAACATCACACTTTTCCATTTCACAAACATAGCATCGCAACAAGGTGGTAGGCAGTTATCTAGGCTTGCAGCTAAATAATCATTATCGACAACAATGCATAGATTATTAATGTGGAGTTGAGGGTACAGAATATACGAATAATACAGAATATATACAGAATAATCTTGTATTATAATTAAATGCGAAATGTTTTAATCACCTTTTTTTAATGAATGATTGTATCCTTTGTAATCAGTTGAGAATCATGTATACTTCTAAGAAAGAAGTGACTTTGAAGAATTTCCTGTGTGCAACATTTATGCAGAAATGATGTTGCAGTAGTGTTTTGTCAAGTTGTCCTTTCTTCTTTGTTAAAATAAATGTGTTTCTGAACCCACACGTCTAACAGTTCTATTGTCTCTCATAGTTGAACAGACTATCTCAGAAGAAGCCATGAATGTGTACACACAAAAAAAGTGAAAAAGTGTGTCTGTGTAAAAGCCATGAATGATTGGCTGAGAGAAGTACAGTAGGATGGTTATGTAGATTATACAGAACTGTTTGTGCTAGCACAAGAGGCACAGCATGAGGATAGGCTTATAAAACCAGCAGTGGTCATCAATTTGATTGTTTTTCCAGACATTACATTGAGTAATTACTTTAGGTGGGTATTTCTCAACTTGGTGAAAGAGGAGACAGCGGTAATCACACAGCAGAAATCATGAATCATGAAAAATGGGTCGCTCCTTATGGAAGGGATTGTCACAAAAAAGCACACTAGCAACCGCTGCAGCCTCGTATGCAAACAAAAACACTACCATTAGGAAATATTCTAATGTCAATTGTGTCAATGTTAGGATTTTCAGCTAAATAATGTTCAAAAAATAAATAAATCATTCTTCTAAAATAATGTCCGACTTACATTATTGGAAGAACACAGAAAAATCCCACCACTTCATGGAACCTCCTGTAAAATACAGTTTACTATATGGGTATCTCTCCACCAGATGGAGGCCGTAATCAGGAGCAAAAAGTGCTTCCTGTGCCCCAAAAGTGGCCGGTGACATACACACACTACAGGCACCACATGCACCCTCAGAGATACCACAAATTAACCTTCTAGCTAAATCTCAGCTTGACAATCTTTTCTATTTTTAACCTTGTTTTTAATCCAGGGACAGTCGACTGAGCACACGTCTTTTTGAGCAACACCCTGCTTCACATTCGTACAGTCACACACAAGTGCCTTGCTCAAGGACACCTAAATGGTAGTTGTTGAGGAAAGGAAGAGCGTTACTCTTTCACTTCCCCCACCCACATTTCCACAGCTAGTCTGAGGATTTGAAGCAGGAAATGTCCAGTAGAAAGTCAGCCTATTGACCTAATTCTAATTCTCCAAGATGACAAAAAAGCACAAGTTGTAAAAGTTGTTCAGCATTTCGCTTCTTTAATTCCAGTTGTGGTTAATATAGTATGTATATGGAGTGCAATTGGACATTATTTGGAAATGCAACTCATTCCATATCAATACTGTCAAAATAATAAGAGTGATCATGTTATTCAGAGAAGCAAGGTTTTCAGAAGATACAGACAAGTAAGTAAATCAAATCTATAAAGACAGTTTGAAGTGACATTATATTTGCTATAGGCTTATGGTCAGTAATTAAACATATTTTACATGTTTCTTAAAGGTCCAGTGCAATGACAATCGCATTTCCCAATGTCATGGTATTGTTTAGCAAAGGGAATGTTCATGTAGTTACCCACAATATTTTAACTGTCAAGTTACAGCACCAGATTGCGCCCCAAAGACAAACATATTCATATACAGTGGATGGCACGAGGGAAAACGCAATCTGAGATATTGATAATTTGGCTTATTTAATATTCAGGGGGTGTTTATGTGTTACACACTGGGGACCATGCAAAAGAGAGGGGAAAGGCAACCGAGAAACTGCCTTGGAGGCTGGCAGCGTAGGCTGGTATAAAATGACAATAACACGGTTAATATTTCACTTCTCTCCTTATCTTATTCTTCATCAGATTGGTGAAATCCTTTTCCTGACTGAATTAAAACCATTGCACTGGATCTTTTACATAAGATACTTTTTTTTATTGTTGTGTCTTAGAAACATATCTTTGAAATCTGGCAGGTGTTACTTTTACTTATTTCAATGCAGTTTTGGCAGAGGTCAGCATTCTTAAGGGAAGCACCTCCTCCACCCATTCATCCGGGGCAGCCTTCATCCGCTCCCACACAGCCACCTCATCTGGAGTGGAATCCATCCAATCCACCACTGCTCCATAACTTCTGCCTACAGAGGGGTATAGAGCAAAATACAAGCATTGCAAACACTGCTACTCTGAATAATACTATGGCCAAATGTGATAATATGTGTACAAAACGATGTGGTACTCCAGCTGATGAGCATTACAGTGATATATACGACCCAGATTATTTGTTGGTTTGTGCATGTAGATATGAGATGAATCCCAGCCACCGGTACCTGTGCCAGGTCCCAGTCTCAGGCCCCCAAGCATGTTGCTGGCCAGCCTGTCTCTGTCCCACACAGTGAGCTCCACGCAGGCTTCAGCTAGATCCTGCTCTCTGATGCCATCATACACCATTGTATGGTTAAATATTGGATCCGCTGTCCTCCGCAGTACACGTGTCTTCTGGCGACTCTTCCGGCTCGTGTCTGGCAGCACGAAGCTTAAGAAAGTGAAAAAACGGAAACGCGTTAATTGACATGCCGGAAACTTCAAATGATAATCTCATTTGCGGGGGATGTTTTTTTTTGCATACCACTTCACATATGGGTCGATGGTGGCTTTGATCAGAGGCAGGTTCTTGCATTCTTTCACCCAAATGTGAACTTCTCCAGCGTTAGGGCCTTCCTTAGCCATGCCTACACAACAGCAATGACATGGGAAACTTGGAACTTGAACAGGGTCTATTGTCTCTTCATTGTAGATAAATAACATGTTCAAATAACAAGGCCCTTGTGAGTAGAGCGAGCGAGACCATGTACAGACCTTCACTGTGGGTGATCAGGGGCAGGAAACGAATGGCTAGTCTCATCTCTCCTCTGTCATTTGAGGGTATTACAGTGGGTGTTGTCTGACAAGGTAGACAGAGTATACGTTACATACACAGTACATCACAAATCCATCATAACGCTCTAAAATTCCTCTGCACACAGGTTAAAATGACCACGGTGATGTAATCTGCTCAAATCTATAACAGATATAAGAACAGATTGATCACATTAGTGGATAAGCAGTTGTTATTTGATAAGAAAACGACTGCAGATAAAGCAGCCTGTGTGCTTGCGTGCGTGTCTTTTTATTACCCTGGCTTTCAGGGCTAAGTAGTTCATCTGGGTGTGGTCAAAGTTCCACTTGGAGAGGTCCACATCTACCTCGCCCAGGAAACTGTTCCTGCCAAAGGTGTCGTGATGCCAAACTGAGAGAATGAGCGCCTGGGTTCTGAGATACTCCATGCGAACCCGATACTGGAGGGACAGGGAAGAGCAAGTTTCTTTTGTTTGTCGATTGTTAGTCAAACCGTGTATTAATAAGCATTACAATGTGGGAAAAAGTCTGTATATGTTCACTTCCACCGGCGTCATTTTTGTGGCCTCTTACTCTGAGGATCTCGTTGAAAGTTGGATTTAGTGTTTTCTTTTTCACCGACGTTTTCCTCTTTCCAAGATTAGCTTTGTCAGGGACAAGGTAACTTTTGACATACCTTCAAAGGGCCGAAAAGAAACAAAACAGTAAGATCTGTTAAGCTACACCAGCAGTATATTACAGCATCCATAGTCATAGCCACAAACTTTTAGCTCACCTGCCAAGGACTGATAAAAATATAATAACCTGCCAAGAATATTTATTTTACCATGATAATTAACATAGAAATATGTCACCCTACCTGTTTTCAGCTCTATCTTGTGTATAAAAACAGGTAATGTCTGTTCATTTAAAACTTGCTCACTCACTCATGCAGTGGATCGAGTTTGTAATTCATCATGAAGTGCAACACAACTCAATATAACTGAGGCATTAAAATGTTATTGCCTCAATGATTTATGATGATTTATCCGCCAAAGACCAATTTTACCGGTATTTGGTGCTCGATGGCTGTTCATTTCAGACCCTGTTCACAGTCATTCATGTTACTTAAATATGAAACATTCACCAAAGAATCCCTTGCTTGGAAATGGTAGAATTTGTTTTCTGTGGGTTTCAAGTACAGTACTCACGGATCTGAGCGGCCCCTCTTTGGGTCAACTGCAGCCAGGTCTCGGCACTGAGCCACAAAGATATGGAACTCTCTGAGCTTCTGAACATAGTTGATGGAGAACTGGATGTTTCCCTGAACCTCCACATTCCCAAAATCCCCACTGTACATGGTCATCACACTTCCACTCAGCTAGGAACACACACACACACACAGAGAGAGAGAGAAGTAGGCACACATTTTTGTGTCGTATCAATCACAACCGTAATAATTACATAATAACATAATCACACAATTTGGGATTTACTGTGCTTTCTGGAATTATTTATGGTTGTTTGCAATAATGGAAACAATGCCATACAGGCTGCCCTCAGTGCCCCCTTTCTGTTTTTGTGATGGTGGCGGAGAACTATTTTTGAATCTCCCATGAATTGAAGAGGACGTAACATCTGGCGAACATCAGTCATATTTTTCAAACCACCAGTTGTGCCATGTTGATGGAAATAGTGTCACCTTGGAAATACTGCTCCCAACAAGAGAGGAATGAATCATGGGGCGATCCCTGAAAATCATTAGTTAGTGGTGATTAGACTTTGCATAGACCTTCAAATGATTAGATTGATGTCATGCCAGTGCAAGACCTTGATGTGGCGTTTCATTGTTTTACCACTGCATTTTATAGTGCCACTGTAGCTGTGGTGTCAGTATCAGTTAAGCATGGTCGAGCATAAAAAGCCACAGAGTAATGCTGTTTGAGTGAGCAGTGTGCTTATGCATATAAGCGACGCATGCTGTTGAGTGTGTGAACATACAGAGGATACAGATGCCAAGCCAGAGGAGTTGGTGATGTTAGTCATAGAGCTGCCCGTCTTTAGTCTGCCTCGATGGTAACTGTCCTCGGAGGTGGAGTCAGTGTCTCTGCCATCGCCCTGGAACACAGACAGCAGCCACAGAAAGCACAGGGATGCAGAGCAGGCTTTGACTTAGTGGATTAAAGGATGCAGCGGCGGCTTTACCTCCTTCTGCAGAAACGAAGGAACCGATTTGCTCATCTTCTTCAGGTGTTCCGGATCCGAAAACGAGGATGAGGAGGGTGAGGGGATGGAAGGAACTGAGGAGCGATTGAATGAAAAAGGAATGAGAGGGCCACCCTTTCATGAGAATACAAATCTGCCACTATATGTTTGCAAAATGTCCATGATGAAAAAAGCACAAGGCACATGGTCACCATCACTAATGCGTCTCAGATCAGCAACGGGGTCTTGCCTTCTTTCTTGTGCTGCGGGATTATTAGTTATTATTAATTATTAGTTTTTATGGGAACCATAATAAGATTCACTGAAAATGACCACTGTGATCTACATATTGGGAAAATATGACTTGGAAGTTGAAGATATGCTCACGTGGTGTTAAGCATTCTGTGAGGTCCTTCATACTTTTAGACAGATTTTTAGGCCGTTCTTCAGCTCGCCTCAATGCTTTCCTTACAGGGTTGTGGTCCACATCATCATTTTCACCTAAAGTATTGGGGGAAAAGGCCCTGATGAATCATTGGCACATCGCTCCTGGATTGGTTTCTTGGCTTGTTGACTTAACTATTGACACGAGTATTGACAGTATGTGAACGTTTTAATTGCTGGTGAACACTGGAGCAATGGGTTGGCAGTTTGAGTTATGGTATGATCTGAAAGTATGGTAAGTATGAAAGGATTTATTTCACTGCCCTGTCCACATGTTCTTATATAAAATATGTAATAATCCACCCACAGTGCATCACATGTAATCCAGTGAATAGAGGGACATGGATGTACTCTTGGAAAGTACCCAGCGTGATGTTCCAGGAATATGGGAATACTCTACTATGAAATAAAGCTGGGTTGAAAGTGATGTTCATAGTTACAGATAATGATCGAAAAACAAGGCCGGTCTGACCGTACATTACGTTTTCCACAGTCAAGAGTCCTATGTGGTGTCAGTAAAGTCACAGCAGTATATCGCCCAGCCCACAAATTAAACAAGGGCAGTTGACTCAAAGTACACACAGTGTTTAAAGAGATTTGCCTCTGCCAACACAGATAACCAGACACAGACATTATATCAAGGATACTGCTGGACACAGCCCCTTGTGATGACATTCACAGTAAATATGTATACAGCAGGAGCTTGGGCCACTTCAAAATAGATACAAAATAATTGTTTTATTTTTTTCAACCCAATAAAAAGTGAAACATTCTGCAACTGGTATGAGATGATAGAATTGTTTCAAGACAATTCTTTTACATTTCAATTGTTTTTAAACAAGTTAAATTATGTTAACTCAGCTATTTTTAACTAGTTTCGTGGAAAACAAGAAAAGGATTTTCAGACTAAACACAAGATAGAGATTGCAGTTTGGAGCTCCCTCACTGGCAATGAATGGTCAACTGACATTGGGCACTGTGGCAGCACCAAGAGTGATATTACAGGGATATGAGTACATATTCTGTTGCACAAATATTGAAACATTTTTGGGGGGTGAGAAATTATATTTTCAAGCTTTGAAAATGATGGTTCATACTCACAAATAAAAATTGAACTGTCCAAGATTGTAAGAGTAGCATGTGGATACCGTTTCTGTCGGGTGAAAACCACACATTTAGGTGATTTTCACGTTTCCACTTCAATTAAAAGACCCCATGCTCCTCTATGGGTTGAAAAAAAATGCTACAATCCATGGGTTATGAAACCTTTACAAAACCCATTAGATAAAGTCAAAAATGCATGGTCATCAAGCTAAAGTTGACATTTTGGAGATACAAGATTTTCACCCAACAGCGATATGCAAATTCTACTTTTAGAGTGGATTTTTGCTTTGAGTTAAAAAAAACTGCAGTTGGTGCTCACGGTTAGAACTGTTCCGAGAGTTGGACCAGGTTTCTGATGTGCTGCTCACAGATGACTCTTGGCCAGTGTCTGAGCTGCTGTTGTTTACCCAAAGGGGGCGCTGACAAGTCTTGCTGCCCTTCCTGCCATAACGCTCCTCTGAGCCCACTGGGGTGCTAGCCCTCAACGGCCCACCTAGGTCATGGTCATATCCGGTCTTGCCCTCTGACCCCTGTTCCTTCACGGCTGGGGCCAGGGAGGTGTGGACGCTGGTCTTCTCTGTCATGCCCAAGTAATGTCGATAGTCTCTGGGAACAAATGCACGTGCACGTGGGGTCAGAGTTTCAGATTCCTCTGATGATCTCCTAGACGTGGCACCTTTTTCAGCACTCTGCCTCTTGTTCTGTGTCCGATCAGCACTCTGCCTTCTGCTCTGGAAGTGGACAGGGCTAGTGTCCGGGGGCTTTTTAAGCTGGCCTAGAAATGGTTGATCTTGTTCTTCGGCAATGTTCAGCACAAACATGCTAGTGGCGCGACGCAAAGAATTTCCACGGCCACTCAAATTGCCAAAGCTGTTTTTCTTGGTCTTGGGGGAACGAGTCGCTTTGCCCAGATTGCTTTGTGATTTTGTGGGTTTCTCCTCTCTAGAAGAGTCTTTTGAGCCCCTTCTGGAATCTCTTTGCTGGCCCAACTCAACTGTCATGTAATGAGACAGGTTAGTTTTGTTGTCATTCCCTGCTCCTGACCCAGATCCCATCTGTCTATCATGGGGTGACTTTGATCGGTTCTGGGAGGGTGGAGATGATTTCATGATAACCGGTCCAGCACTGGTTTTCTCGACAGTGGAGGATTTGCGGTACAACTCGGGGTCAACACACTTTAACTCCGGAGCTGGAGGCTCGGCATCTATTTCCTCTCTCCTTTTGGGACTTTTGGGTTTGTCAAAGAAAAATGACCCCCTGCGATCTGACGTGGCCTCACCCCAGAACTCACGGAGATTGTAAAATTGCGCGCGGTTTGCTCCGAGGCTTGGGGACATTTTGTCTGGTCTCTGATTCAGAGCAAGAATAGTAAAATTTGGTGGATTTCTTTCAGAGTCTTCTACATCGTTGACTGAATCATTGCAAATTGACCTCAGGTCATATTCAGACTTGGTGAATCTTTTATTTAGTTTTCCTAGGTTTGCGCCTTGAGTGGCTTTCACATCCCCTAAACCTTTAGATTTACCAGTGTAAAACATAGGCTTGTTCCTCTCTTGCTCCCAGAAAGATTTGAGCTGCTTTATCCTCTCTGCGGTGCTTTCCTGATGTTTGTGACCCTGTCTCTGTGAATGGGGGCTATTAGTTCTGTCATTATTAGAGCAATCTTCTTTTCTTTTGGGAGACATGATTGACTGCACACATATATCTTCACTTGAACCTCTCTGCATTTGTGTTTTTGGAGTTAAGTGTACATCATTCCGACCTCTATGGTAGTCCATATATGGGCTGTTTCTGGACAGGTAGAGTTTCTCAGGGTCCTGACTGTCCCTTGTTTGGAGGTTTGTATCAAGCTGTGAGGTAGGACTAGCCCTTGGCAACTCATCTTGCTGTGAGGTCGTACTCAATGATGAGGATTTGACAGGTAGAGCGATGCCTCCAGATTGGGAAATACTGTCAGGTTGTGGACTTAGTCTGAGTGGAGAGAAGCTCTCAGGCTCTGGGCTGAGTTTGGACTGGAAGAGTGTCCTTGGCTGAGGACCGAGTCTGGTTAGAGACTGGTTAATTTCAGTGTCTGAACCTCTTCTATCCACTACTTCTGGATTGGCTTGTAATGTAAAATAATCTGTATTGTATTTTGGGTCCTCTTTCCTTTGAGTTCCAGGACTCTGCCGTTTCCCCAAGTGGGTTGGTGATTTATGCATCTCTGGTGCAGGAGAATGAGAGGTAGCCTTCTTTGCTGTGTAGTCTACCTGTTGGTTATACGTTATATTTAACTGAACACTCTCATTGCCTCCAATGTCTTTCTGTGGACTAACTGATAGTAGCTGTTCTTGTTCTCTTTCATCTGTATTTGAGGCATATTTGTCATATTTTGCCTTCACACCGTATAGGCCAGGAGCAGAGGGCGTGTCAGATATATGAGTTTCATTTTCATTCACTTCTTTCTGTCTCTCCTTCTCCAATGAAAGGTGGACTGGTTTCTGTCCTTTGTCACTGATCGTGTTTGACCTGCTGATAAGTATTTTAGGGCCCACGCTACCCTTCTCCCAGAATGACTTCAAATTAGAGATTTTGGGTTGTTGGCTTTCATCTTCATTCTCTTTGACTTCCTGTGCCCTCATCTGTTCTCTGGTATCCTTCTTCACATCTTCTTGCAATTCTGTCACTTCCATGTTCTCCATTCTGTCTTTTGCTCTTAACTTAATCTGTTCCATATTATCTTTAGCCTTATTGGTCTCTTTTTGTAAGTGATCTCTCTTCATTTCTGGAGCCTCAAGATCTTTTGTTAATGAATCCCCAATTCTCAATGGGCTGATGTCTCCTTGTCTGTCAATATTGTTTATGGCCTGTTTACTGTCCTCTATATTCAGCCAATCATTGCTGTCTGTGCTGCGACTGAACCACTCCAGGACCTTGGCAATGGAGTCTTCCTCATCCCCATTGGGATTGGATGTCTGTGGGGATAATTTGTACACTTTCTGATTTAATCTTTTGGGTGAGGGCTGACCAGGGTTATCAATGACGTTGAGATCATAACGCATTGGCGGATCTGAAAACAAATGTGTGAAAAAAAGCATTAAATACAATGCAAATATAAATGGGTAATCTTGAAGGATAACATCAGTGTAATCTTTTTTTCCTATTGCCATTATTGCCCAGGAAAAGTCTAAACCCACCGATGTATTTGCCACAGTCAGAAGCTACCACTGTCTGTTGTACTGCAGGTTTGCAGTTGTTTTCAAAAAATATATTAAAAACAGCTTGCAGAGACATACTGTTGCCTTGACTAACTTAATACATCACGTTGAACAACAGCACGTGTATAGATAACAGGGTGAACAATAACAGGGTAGACATTTGAGCTAACATGAACAACTGTGCTCCATGTTATTGTGTTCAAGTTAGCATAATGGCTGATACTCGAATTCGCGGAATTTACATTGGATCCATTTATTCTATGTTTTCATGTAACAGGGTAGACATGTTATGATTTTCCACATAGAATTAACAACATAAAATGATGATAATTTGGTAGTTTTAAGTCTAGATACTCACCTAGTTCAACACAGTTGTTTTCCCATCAATTAAGTGACAAACAATTTCCTGTTTGTGATGTAATTCCAGAAAATGGGTATTTTCTTAAAGTAGTAGTAACCGCAATATAACAGGGTGAACAGCGATTTTGAGGACGTACAGAAAATGATCAATATTTTCATAAAAAGTGTTACATTTATTATAAAAAAAACTATGAACGAGATATAATTTAATGAGGAAAATGACACACACACACAAAAAGACAATAGTATAATTTGATTCCTAATTATTCTCATTGAAGTTGACTGAGTAACACTTGGGACATGGCAAAATCACATGCCTCCACCAAAATAAACTGTTTAAAATGTATACAATTTACTTTGAGGCCCCATGTCATTATGTTTTTATTATCCTGAAGGCTTGCCCACATATAAGGAACCTTTTGAAATTTGAGTTGGTGCATATTTTACATGAAATTTAGAATGATTTATCTTGAGGACACAAAATAACACTTTTACTGATATTGACCCGGACATTAATGGTGATAGGAAAAAACTAAAATTATACCGGTGTTAACCTTTAAGTGCTGGTTCAAACTTACTTTCGACTTGAGTAGTTATTTCTTGTTATTGAACTTACCCACAATGCCCTGGGTCAAACTAAGCTCCTCCAGTCTCATTACTGTTCCCACATTGCTGTTTTTTCCCCTCTCCGAATCCTGAATCCTGGTAGTCGACAGAGAGACAGTATGCACCCCTGCATGTTCTCTTTGGGTCAGATCACTTGTTTCCCCACTCTTCTCCGGGATTGCTCTGTCAGAAGACCCATCGTTTTTGGTATATGTGGCTGCTCTGGAATTGAACAGGTTGTCAGTTTCAATGGGAGGAGGAGGAGGCTTCAATGAAGGCTTGTGGTAAAAGTTGTCGTTTTCCACCGATCTCTCTCTTGTTATAGAGGGTAGGTCTCTATCTCTGTCCAGCCCGATATTAGAGGAAACCTGAGACGCATCACACAGTGGCTGTTGGGAGGTCTCATTTGGAGATTTCAGAGGCTGACCAGAGAGAGAAACTTGATTGGATGTTGTCACTGGAATTTTCTGTGATATTTCTTCAATGCTCCTCAGGCCGGACTGGTTAGAACCCACACTAGAGCCATGCTGGAGGCTCAATCTTGGGGCAGGCACAACAACCTTTGACCCTGCCTCAGGGCCTAACCCAGAGCCATTGCTTTCTGACAGAGTGCTGGAACGTCTCGAGATAAATGTTCTCTTCTTGGGCACGGGCCTGAACCCTACAGAGGACCCCTCTGATGTAATGGAGCCTCCTGAAGTCTGACTGGCCTGGCCAGCCGGGTGATTCTTCAGAGGAGATATGGGTTCTGGGGAAACACAAAAGAAAGATGAGAGGGAGAGTCTGATGCACTGATAAAAGGGTGCCATCATGGATTTCACAAGCATTGACTGCATTGCTATCACTGCCTGTTTCGCAGCTTCACGAATGTGCCAGTCTGTTTTAAATGTTCATTCGAACCTGTCTCAGATGACTTCAGATGCTCCCGGTCCCCATTGGTTAACAGTTCTTCTGTCTTTTCAGGTGGCTCAATAAGAATAAGGGAAGCACGATTGAAAGGGTTGTGCCTTGGCTTAAAGGAAAAGGAATGTTCTCTGAATGTTTCAAAGTAGTACAACAGTTGCAATGTGACTGTAACAAGACTACACCAAGATTGCAAGAACAAGATTGCACCAAAAAAGACCAATCTGCTTTTGTTATTAGCTTTTTCTATTTAACACATACGCCTACCCTTCCTGGAGAGCGGACTGCTGGATTCAGTTTCTCCTTCTCTGCATCACTGGGAAAAAACAATTTACAGTTCACAAAGGTGAATAAAAACAAAAGTGTCAATGATGTGAAAAACCAAATGAGGTACCAAAGATGAAGCCTTTTTGTGTATATGTCCCAGGCAAAATTCCTAAGCACCTTGGCGGCTGTTTTGCTCAAAAGTATACTTAATGCTGATATCAAAATGAAGCAAGGCCATTTAAGAGAACACCAACCAAAATACTCAAGGCCCTCTGCAAGTCTGAGAGAACACTCCACAAGATTCCTGTTTGGTGAACTCATTTTAACTTTGTATAGACAAGTAAATGAGAGGATTGACATTAAGGGGCAGCATATTTTTTGACGTCTGCCTTGCTTGTTGCACCTACAATTAACATAGTATATGAATAAATCACAGGAACTACATTGGGAAACCAGATATTGGTTTGACATTGGCATTTTATAGCATTGTGCACAATGTTAAGAAGCCTTGACAAATCAAATACTGAATGCATAGTGTAAGAGTGTGTTAAATGTGTCTCAGCCATGGAACAAGGTTACTCAACTATGCATTTGACATTGTTTTGCAAAGTTTTAGTCTGATAGACAAAGAGATAAGTCTCCACTGGAGTTAGTTGCATATAAAAAATCAGAATGCCATCATAATCAAGATCCTTTGGATTATCCTTAGCAAAAGCTGTCCAGAAATGTATGGTAAGTAGTAGCTTCTTAAATGTTTTCTTCTTTTAATTTATTTTCAGCAAATAATTATTTTTTTGTTGAAAAACAGGTAAATCTCCTTCTTCTGCAGCACATTTTCTTATTCATGCTCGGTGAAAACAGGAAAGAGACCATCGGTACCCAACATCAGATCCACATGATTGTTAGAACGTACTGATTCTTTTGGTGGAATTTCGTTCTCTCATTTAGTGTAATTCTGTTGTGAGTTCTATTGAGTTAAGCACTTTGCTAAACACATGTTTCCTCTTAATATGTCAGACCAGCCTTGTCAGACCACATCCTGCAGGTAGCAGCTGGTAGGCTATAAAACAGACATGTTCTACGTTAGCACCACCTTTGTTGACTCAAGCTGAGTCACAAGACAGCCACACACACCATAATACACACACCCTCTCACACACATGGAGAGGAGTTGTTCCAATATTTCAAATCCATCAAAAGTTATTTTGACCTCCCAGAAAATGTATTGAAACAGAGAAGCAGAAAAGAGGGATAGATAGATAGATAATGTGTATAGACCTCTTCCTTCCTTTATACAGTAGGCTATGTCAATAGTAGCCGAAGGAAGCAAGTTAGGAAGGAAGGAAGTGTACCTCATCTCCTGGGGCTGTGTTGTCTCCAAACGTCTGGCAGGTTTAGATGGAGCAACAATGTCTGAACCTCTACCATTGGACAACCTGGATCTTTCAAGTCTGAGAGACCCATCTGCAGCAGAGAGGGGAAATGAGTTGAATATACAACAATTCCATGGAAATTAATCACTTTGTGCAATCAAAATATTCCATGTTATTAAGTATTCATATTTTGGCACAACATGGGCGGGCAGATGTTGACGTTTTTGTGCCTGTTTGTCTTTATGCATTTCTCTGATGTTGTCAGTATAGAATGAACACACCTAAACCACCTGCTTTCCTCTGTTTCATGGAGGCCAGTATGATTTCTGAGCCATGGATCTTGTCCGTGTGTCTGCGAGACTTAGCCTCGTAAAACCACTCTCCTGTCAGATACTTGAGCTTGGCCTCTGACTGTGAGCCACTGCTCAGTAGTCTCTGTAGTTTCCTGGTGGAAAAAACATAGACGACACTTGTAGCGTGCTGATCTATTCATTCACCAAAGTGATAAAAGTATAGTTAGATCGGAAATTTCCCTTTTCTAATGTCTTGATAACACACTATGTTATACTAGCTGAGAGCACTTTCACACTGAATGAAAGCAATGAAAGGTATTGTAACTATCCAATTGCTTTGGGCACACAATAAGACACTGTCTTGTCAAAGAACAAATAAAAAGACACACTTATTTCAACCACCACTGAATGGAGAATCTGACACCATTTTTTATTCAAGTCTTTCAATAGCACTACTCTCAAAATACAAGATGAAATATAAATCCAAGGGCAGACAAGAAAAAAAGGCTCAAAACACAGGGTGTTTTTAGGCTGTTAACACCATATCCCTATGGAACACGCACTGATGAAATGCCTCATTTAGTTTCTGCAGAAATGGATATAGTAGTTTGGATTTTGATATAGGGTGTGAACTACTAAATGAACTTGATGTAATCTATATCATATATTTTTTACCTTTACTTTTATGACTGAGAAATATCATGTATTATATGACACCTGATCCATCAAAAACAAGGCATTTGAAAACATTTCCAGCCAGTTAGAATTTAATTTAAAAAAAGAATGTGCCTTGAAATGACGGAAAACAACAGTGGTCATGTGAAAAAAGGGTAGCACATTATTACAGTCTATTGGCTTAATCCTTTTACAGTGGGCTGACTAGGGCCAAGCCCAGTCCAGATACAGCAAGCATTCAGTCTCCTGCTGATGAAAAAGGCCATAGCTGACCAATTCCATTACACTCGCAATGAAAAGCACATTGTTTCATGGCATTCATGACCTTTGAACATAAAACGTACTGCATTTTCAAAGAGATTGCATCTGTTTATCTTAGGGAATGAGGACGTTTCTCTGTCTATTCAACCTGAGGTCTGGCACATGGAAGAGGTCAGATAAGATAATAGGCTACTTGTTAGTCTTAGCATGCACATACACAGTACCGAATGTCTGCTTCAATGGGTTAAATGGAGAGTACTGTCGCATGCCTGCGAATAAGTGTTTTCTGGGTTCCAATTAAGATAGACTGAAGAACTCCATTCTGCTGTTAATTACATAACTCCAACTATCAACAAAAAAAAAAGACGACAGCATACTTTAATTCCAGGCTAGTGGTGTAATACCGGAGGAGGCAGCATCAGGATCCATGTTTGGCATGCTGCAACCATATGTGCAGTTTACTGTCTGTATGGCAGCAATGTGTTTTTTCCCCCCATCGGGTGAGGTGTCTCTGTCTGTTTCTATTCCTGTCCATCAGACCAGCGTGATCCTCTCCCATGTGTGGAGTTACACTGGGCTGTAATCTAATTGCCTATCTCACGTTGAGGCTTCTCAGTGAGGCAGGCAACGTTCCAAGATGTTATTATGTTATTCTATTATGGCCAGACAAATATAATTTGGACTAGGGTTGTTTACTCTTCCACAACGGCCTCTTCTCCCCAAACGGGTGAGAGAGGACTTAGGACTTGGCCTGGCATACTCATCAAAATGACATTAGATGTGCTTAATTTTACTCAAGACACATTTCTGCTTACGTAAAACAGTAACCCGAGGTGGAGTCTGCAACATGAAAGCAACCCCATGACACAGCGATACA
Organism: Acanthochaenus luetkenii; assembly: GCA_900312575.1. NCBI lineage: Eukaryota > Metazoa > Chordata > Actinopteri > Beryciformes > Stephanoberycidae > Acanthochaenus > Acanthochaenus luetkenii. The sequence goes on along the minus strand of OMOT01020534.1, from coordinate 3,942 downwards.
ATAAAAACAATGGTTCAAGGCCATCGAATTGGTTGACTGTAAAAAAAAAGAAGAAGATGGAATTGAAAAAGACGCATTGAACTATGCAACATGTAGATAACACATCACTTGTTTACCCGACTCTCTCCTCCTCAGCCTTCTTGAGTTCAGCGTCCCTCTTCAGCACCGTCATTATCAACCCCTGCTCCTCCTCCGTCAGGTGGCTCAGGTCAATCATGGTGCCTCCCCCTCTTTCTCTCAACGGGCAGGTGTGGAAAAGCTCGGGGGACGGGGCGCAAACCTCCAGCCGGGTCTGTCAGAACCAAGGTAAATAGTGAGGCGACAAATTCACACCGGTAGATCCAGAGAGCCATGTGCATTTCTGCTCACTGTGCCGTTATCATCCAACTACGCCTTTGTTTAACTGAAAAATGACATGTCATCACCTCAATAATTGTAATAGTAGATGTTTACTCAATTGAGTGAACAAAAAGGTACTAACTGTTCAACATGCCACGTTTTACATGAACCTCCAGGGCTTCCCCAGCACAGGCTTCAGTCTCATTATGCAGTGGCCTTCACTAACCTCATTAAAATCGGTCAATACTTGGAATGCTGAAGCAATGACAACAACATTCGTATTGCACTTTATCCTGTGCGCTCCATTTTTTGCACATTTTACTTGGGAGAAACGCTAGTTGACACATTTACCCAGCAGATAACAGCTGCTAACATGACATGTTATAAGAACGATATAAGAATTCGGTTTTTCGGGCTTTTAAACTTGAGCAACTGTTCGGTAAGAAAATGTCATCTAACCATATATGTATGAGTGTTCAGGTAACGTTAAGTTACTTGTCTATATAGCTTACAATTAAAAACTTTTTAAATTTAATTTAATTTCATAATTATATTTCCACCTATTAATTTGGGCTTCACTGGGAGCCAATCATCTTTGACGTTTCATCGGTTTGATATAAAGTTCCCCTCTCTTACCTTAATCCAAAACTCCATTAAGACGTTATAATCAGCCACATCTTGACCGTTGGTTAGAACTGATCACATTTCGGGAACCAGTACTTCGGGTTATTAGCATAGCTACCACACAGTCCTCACACTATCCGGGTCCAAAACGGTCGTGTCCAAAATCCTACGATTGAATTCAGTATTTTGTTTCACTTGTGATAGGGCTTCCTTACTATAGGACCCTGTCGTGGTTTCATATGAGTAGTCTTAACGCGGCGACCGTTTTAGTTCACTTCAACTGAGTTGTTTGAGGCAGAAATACACCGGTCCGTCGAGAGAAAGGAAGAAAGTAAGAAAGAAAACGGGAGTAAACGTCACGAAAAGTGCCGAGCTGAATCGACAGTTGACCTAGTTACCTAGCGTGTGTCTACAGCTTCCCTGCAGTTAGCCGAGGCATCCTTCGCTCCCAGACGAGGTGGAAGGAGACGTCGCGTTAGCCTGCCCGACCTCGCCTCAC